>JAHWFP010108982.1:0-11338 GCA_023313725.1 Lithobius niger | reverse complement strand
TTTTTTTTTAGAAATAATAAAATTATAAAAAAGTAAACACGTTAAAATAGAAATCAAACTTTTGATGCAGCAAAGCTTAAAGAACAAAAACAATAAATTAAGCTGCAGGTTCACCGTGGCACCGTATCTTATCCTACTGTGGTGTCACACAGTTGTCCCTTTCTGGTTAACTAATTGCTGGTTCGAAGCATGTTATATTTTCTCCTTTTTCTGTTATAATTTTCTGTTCTAGAATCTTACGAATGAATTGCTTGCCTTAAACTATATCCGGTCAGTTAGGACCACGTCCATATATAGCCACGTAAAGCTGTTTTCGAAATGGCTCTGAGCCTGTAGCCTAAGAATTTGCTTCTACTATACCTCTACATTTCATCAAGATCCAGAAAATAGAGGACTTGTACATAGATAGATACAACACGCGCAGAATTGACTGAGAACTGAAGAAAAAAACATCTTATGGCAAATGCTTCGTTTTGTTGTATGCTGTTTACCGCTGCACTGTTAATTGGCTGAGCTGTTATGCTGTGTGCTCAATTGCCATGACATATATTGTTCTTATGCTATTATGACGCCGCTGTCATGTTGTGTGATATTATTTTTGCGCTATTTTGACGTAGTACCAGTTGATCCAGATACTGACAACTGAACGAAGGTAATAATCTAAATACATGTTAATCTATAAGATCACGTACGTAACACAGTTGATGTAGCTTATTATGCGCAGAAGTGTTTCATAATAAATTGTTGAATTAAAACTACAGTGTACTAGCAGCCTATATCTTTTAACTGCAAGGATAATCTCGCTTATGAAGAGAAACGAAGCTGCACTGCTTGGTGAGGGCTGGATAGTGAGCTTTGTCTAGACCTATGCCAGTATTATGATTCCAACTGTGGTGATTTATTTGCAGAGGTTGAATCTCATTTCAAAAGTTGAAATCTGTGATCATTTCCCTGAACATTTTGAGTCAGAACTGGGAATGTTCAAACATTCCAAGGCTGAAGTGAAATTAAAGGTTGATGCTAAACCCAAGTTTGTGTAAACTCGGGTTATGCTGTTCTCGTCTGTGAAGGGCAGGGTGAAAACAGAGGTAGACTACCTGGTAGGCCGTGGAATTCGGAAACCTGCAAACTGTATTGCCTGGCTACACAAGTTGTCTTGGTTTATAAGTTGAACAAAGACGTGTGTATCGTTGGTGACTACAGTATCACAGCGAATCCTGAAATCCTAATAGAATACTTTCCTATAACTAGGGCCAAGGATTTGTTCAGCGAGTTATCAGGGCGCCGTCGATTTTCGTTAATTGATCTGTCAGATGTTTTCCTTCAAATAGCGTATTGTATATAATTTTTTTCGTAAGATATTAGTGGTCACTTTCATTTCGACCCTTTCTTGCCGTTTTACGTTTTGATGGCAAATGGAATCAGACAACAATTCCATCATTTTGTTGAAAATGAACAAATCCAAAGTTTATCCTTACAATGAATACTAGCAAGTGTTTATGTAAATGGTTACGCTTACCGCTAGCTTAGCTAGCCACAAAGTAATTTCAAGAAATGCATGGAATGCATGTATTCCCAACACTAAATTATTTTATGGTAATGCGTAGTGCCTGGTAAAGGTGACGTGGAAGACGTTACTGCATGCATATAGTTGTTAAACTTTTCAGGATGGTGAGGGTCTGACAAAAATAGTCTAAGTATAGACTGAACCAATCGGAGTTAAAATATCTTGGGTTTCTCATTAACAAAGATAACACGCATGATTAGACAGAAGTTCTTGATGCAATTAAGCAAAACCCTGAACCTACGAACAGTGTTGAATTAAAATCGTTCTTTGGTCGTCTACAACAATGTGCTAAATTCGTACTGCATCTAGCACCCATTTCAGCACCCACAATTAAGTAGTACAAAAGTGACTGGGTTTGGACGAAAGCTTGTTCAAGCGCAGTTTCGAATGGTAAAAAAGTATATTTGGCATATACTGTTCTGTTACAGTATGACGCCAAATTACCTCTGAAAATAATTTGTAATACTTCTCCTGGGAGGGGCGGTGGAAGGTTTATGGCACATTGGCAGCTAGGTCATTAGCGCAAACCTCAGCCACAGTGCAGTAATGTGGATAGCCACTGTATCACACATTACATAAATTTTAACAAACCCGAAACCTAGATCTTATCATATATCTGTACCTCCTGCACAAATAAAAGAAATCCTGGAAAGGAGGACAGTCTCGTCCGCCCAATTGATACGCTAATTCTCACAAAAGATGGCAATGGCAACGAACAAAATCAAGATGGTGACACTCAACTAGCACCTTTTGCCTAAGTGGCTACCACAACGCCACACCGTTGATGGTCGGCAACACTAATGACATTCGTTAGGGATGTCCCAGTCAAAAGGAATCAATGTGTAACGTTGGTGTGTAAGGTGCAATATGCGTAGAATATTTCGCAACGTTTCAGGTTAGTATGCGACCCGTTATCAAGCGTAAATAAAATAAAAAAATTTGGAGTAGAAACTAAAGTCATGTTCCAATGTACACAGGAAATAAAATCCAACCAATACCAATGAAACACAAAGCACTAGAAGAACGCAAGACCGGTTTGAAAACTGGGAAATAGGAAAACCACACCCACAGCCTACCTACTTAAGCAGGCCGTGTGTGGATAGAGAGGGAAACCAGGTGGTTTATACATACACTCACCCCTAGGGTGTAAAATCTTGTGTTCCAAGTTTGTGTAGAGCCGAAATGTACTCCGCTATTTGATTATTGATGGGCATTATGTGATTAGGAACACAATCAATCTTTTTATTCCTTCAATCACGTTTCGGTGCTTTTATCCTTCATTTAAGAATTAAGGTTGTTGTATACGTAAATGGGGCACCACCAGCTCTTCTCAGTGACTATGGTGACAAGCCGAGTTCCACGCCTGGACAGTCCTTTTCATACCACACAACTTATTGCCATCATGTTTGTCCCACAAAGCTTGGCAAGCACTATGCAACTTCAGACGCAGATTGAAAAGGGCACCCGAGGACACAAGGCTGAGATTCCTTTCGAGAGGAGAAGAAAGGCCTCTTTCGCTGCTGCACCAGCATGCACATTTCCAGATATTAGAATCACAGTCTTCCACTGGTCGAAATCAGATATTGGATTTGCTGTGTCGAGGAATCCTGAGAGTTCCATCAATTTTAGTCGTGTGGTTCTCCAGTACTGTAGGCAGATCCAGCACCTCTTTGGTTCTGCTGCCTTTCGATATTCTTCTGGCAAATTATCCACAAATCTAGCTAACACAAAGCGTTGTGAATAGTCGCGCTGGTCCATCACCCGTTTTTGAATAAGGATAAAAGAGTTCTTTAACTTGTGGACAGTGACAGACAGATGAGAATCTATGTAAGATATCGTGCTTACACTGTTGGTCTGTTGTGTGGGTCCCCACTGCAACCCTTTGCAGATTGTGGAAATCTAACATGACTATTGCTGGAGCAAATCTTCAAAATGAAAATTCAAATAAATATTTTTCCCAGGTTGTAGGAAAAAAAATTCAAAAATTCCCAAACGAAAAGGTTCCTTTGGAAGAGGATGTAACAGTACTAAATAATTACTGCAGTGAGTAGGTATTATGGTGTATACAGCCCAATGCTGCCGTCAGATTGTATAGGGATGGACGCAGGAGTATGAGAATCCCGACTGATGATCCCTTTTGAGTAGCCTACACTAACATCGCCGTTGCCTTATATTCGTTGAATGATAAGGTTGATGTTCCATTCAGTATGAATTCCAGACAATAGATGCCTTCCGGCACATGCTCTTCTCATTATAAAGTAGAGATTCACACATACACAGTATAAATTTACACCACCGCTTTCCCAAGAAATAAAGTCTTTGACTTCTGAGAAACCCATACGCAGCCAAAGTTTTGTGTTTTGGGGAGAAGGCTATTGAAAATCTTAGGCTGTAACCTCTCCCCCCAACCCCAATCTTATGCCCATACTACATTCCCAGCCAAGTCAGGAAATCTTAGCTCTAGGAATATGAAGGACCATTAAGAACAGGAATAATACGAAGTTAAATAATGCTGCTACTGATACAAAGAAATAGGGTCGTTACAAGGGACCTTTGGAAATTGTCCGTGGTAATTTTAATGTAGACACTGCCAAATCTCAGCCTAGTAATGATATTTTAAACTGGAACTAATTCATTGAATAGCTGCACAGCCCTATCACGAGTTAGGTATTATTTGCATTCTAATCACTGATAGGGACCATAAGTAACAACAGTATTCTATTCTTAGCATAAACTGAACCAATCAGAGTTAAAATAGGTTGGGTTTCTCATTAACAAAGATGGAACGCATGACTAGACAGAAGTTTTCGACGCTATTACGAAAAATCCTTAACCTATGAACAGTGTTGAATTTAATCGTTCTTGGACCTCTACAACAATTAGCTAAATTCGTACGACACCTAGCACCCATAAATAAGCCGTCCTAAAGTTGGCTGGGTTTGGACGAAAGCTTGTTCAAATAAAGTTTTGAATGCTAAAAAGTATAGAATACGGTTGTTACTTTTGGTGTCCACCAGTGATTAATTTGTAAAGACGGCTTTGATTCATCTGCGAAAAAATATAGGCCGAACTGTTCCAGAACAAGGTATTAGCAGTTGTAAACCTAATTTTTGTTTTGTGCACTTCATCCTGATATAAAATAATGCAGCCTGGATAGAAAATACGTCTGAAGAAGAAGTACAAAATTTTCTAAAGAAATGTTGATGTAATTAATGCCTTAACATAAAATTATTTTATGTGAGGGAAGATTTTTTGTAGTTTTTGACGATATTTTTATAAACCGTTTTGACTTAGTTCAGGGTAAATTTTGCACCGGACGAGCTAGAATTTTGACGCCTCCTGTTTTGTCCATTCTACTGCAATCAGGACTCTTTAGCGTAAGACATGCCATATAGTGAAATTTAACACTGTTGTTAATTTTTTATACGAGATTAGACTTTTTTTTGGCTTTTGGCATGCAGCTGTTACGCCTTCTGCAAGTGAATGCATAAAGCAGAAGGTACTCATTTAGAATTGGTTGTTCTTCTTAACAGAAGAGGTATCTTCTTGCTAATGTTATAACCTGAGCCCTGCTGAAAGAATACAAAGCAAACAAGACGAACAATTATTACTGGAAGGCGTATCGGGTTGATTAGATGCTTCATTTGAGTTCAAATGGCTGGCCTGGTATCATGGTCTGCTGTATTGCTAACATTTTTCTTCTCCACAAGTAAGTATTTAGGAGGCATTTATGTAATCATTTATTTATTACGTACAATTATTTATCAAGAAGCAATAGTGTTGTGGCTCGCGGTTTAATCGGAAGAATTTTATTTCTATAAATGTTGACATTTATGATTTTTAAATTTACCATTGCCAATTAACCATTAGATTAGCCAAAATGACACGGCTTAGTTTATTGTATGACCATTCTTCACATGCTTAAGTTGCTTCAATCCCATTTTTGTACACACTGGCTAACAATCGCTGATTTTGTTCGCTTTCTTACTGAATCAGCGCATCCCCTTCAGTTGTTTTGTTTATCCCTGCACCTTCCCCTTATTTTTTAAAGATTTCGTTCACATTTTGTCATGCAGAAACCCCCGAAGGTCACTGTTACTAAAACAGCAAAACACGAAGGATTTTATTTTTGAGTTATTAACAAAAAAACCGTTAGCTCGTGGAAGCTCGTATTGTTGCTTGACCATCATCTAACATGCATCCCTTTATTCTTACGCGATTAACGGCAACGTTAATGTTTCGTTAATTTGTCCTTCGTTACAGTTCAGTTTTTAGTTCGTCCAGGCTTCTACAATAATTCTCAGGACCAGTGTTGAATGTTCAAGCCATTGTTGCTTGAAATCTTTGGTTACAACTTGGAAAAGAAACGAAATTTAAATTCGCTGCTGGCGAATTACAAAACCCTCCCACGCATTTGTCCTGACCCCTACAACCCCCAAACCAACAAAAGGACCATGCTCAGATTACCATGCATGCGTGCGCAAAAGTTCAGCTACGTAGGCCTTCTCGATTTTGCGTTAGCCATGAGCAATGAGTCTATGGGATTAACATGAGGCCAGCGTTACTAGGTAATTAATAGTTACTAGCTAGTCAGTAACACAAAAAAAACCGTTATTGACGCATCTTTCTCTCTATGAATGGTGGACACTCGGCCTTTAACTTTCATTTTGTCTTTATCCCTTCACCTTCTCCTTACATTTACCACAATTTGAAAGATTTCTGTCGCGTTGGGATTTATTCTCAACATGAAAAAATATGCTTTTAGTTGTTTACAGTTAACAGACACATGTCTGCTAGTGAGTCCGCATTTTTATCATTAACATTCAATTTTTTTTAACAATCGGATATCTACAATTGGATGGACTACTGTTACTTGGCGGCGACACACTAGCGTGTGTCTAGGTTCTGCAAGATTGTCACTTATACCTCTGTTAGTCTCCCTTCTTCCTTTCTTCCTTTGTTGTAATCCTGGAGCCGCATTAGTTCTAATTGTATACAGTGATTGTATACGGGGTGCCAAACAATGATAGCCCCACCCCTCTCCAGAGTAAATTTAGCAGCAAATTTTATTGTGGGTTTACATTCACAAGCTGAATATTCAGTGTTTCCTCCATTAGCGTCACGAACAGATTGAAGACGAGCCGGGTAGGAAGACAAAAATGAGTAAAAAAGGCTCCGCGTTGAACTCCATTTTCTGAATGTATGTGAAAATTTTGGATCCATCTTGAAGGACAATGTTGAAAAAAGGAAGTTTTTGAACCTCTAGGTACTTGATTTAGTCGTACTAAAATGGAGGAGCACGTCGATGCCGTGCTTCGGAAAATGGAGCTCAACGCAGCTGTGGAGTGCGCTGCAGTGCAACATCTTCCAGGGATGTGCCATCGCGTGTTTTTTTTTTCAATAGCTCCGCTCACCTGGTACGCATGAACTTGTTGTTGGGCTTTAAATGCACGTGAGGCCGAGCCTTACCATGACACCAAGTTCATGATGCCCACATTGCTGGTTTTGGAGTTAATACCAATTAACCACGCGGCCGTAACAATCGCGGATCATTTTAAGTCACTTTTATCTTCCTACGCTGCTGGTCTTCAAGCGGTTCGTGACGCCAATGGAGGAAACACTGAATATTGAGGTTGTGAGTGTAAACCCACAATAAAATGCGCTACTTATCGGTACTTTAATTTTTTTCCCTATCATACTTAGAGTACTCTGCACCCCTAACACGTCACTGGTTGCGTTACTACGTAGTTCTTGTTTCGCGTATCTCTACTATCACTTCTCTGCTGAACATCACCCATTAATGACGAATGAAGCAATGACAATGTCCTCCTGCCTGTTTTTTTTTTAATATTTTTTTTCTGGCGCAGATGTATGATAAGATCTAGTTTAGGGGTTTGTTTAACATCTCCGTAATATGTAGCTCAGTGGCAACCCAGATTATTGCACTGTGACTGAGGTTCGTGCTAATGACGTTGTTGTCAACTTGCCATTAAACCCCAATCGACCCTCTCCATGCACGCCTAACCAGACTGATTGCAGAAGCTACGGATGGCAAAGTTCATTTTTTCTTCCTGCTCCTCTACGACTACTTATTTGTTTTCCCCTTTTTCTTGACTCGTAAATTCCAGGTCCTTGACGCTGTCCTACCTTCCTTCTACTACACCAAAAGAAACCACGCCATCGTTAAATTATACTGTAAATCGATAGTGATCCTCTCTGGAGATCTATTCAATTAAAATCTTTAACATCATTAGTCTTTCCAAACTATGGTTCATCAGCCACCACTCTTTTGGAACATTGTCGGTTACTAACGAACTTGTGGAGATATGCCACAGAGACTGCATGTTATTTGCGAAATCTTATAACGTTTTCTCTCAATTGCTACCCGTTATCAGCCGTCACTAGCACACCTTCAGCGGTTTAGGCTACTATGTTCTATCAACCCAACATAGGTAGAAATTTTACGTCACAGCTAAACGTGTTATCGTCCTTAGCTAAGCTACACGTAGTGTAGGCTTCCACCTCCTTGACTTAGACTCTCTACATTCTTAATTTCAAGAGATGTTAGTTTTGATAAACGTGTGTGTGGTGGTGATCTACTCATTATTCCTACCACTCCGCAAGCACTCAATCCTGATAGTTCACAGTCCACATTGTGATCGGAGACGTCCTCCCAGGGCTACGAATCCGTGATGGAGAAATGTCGTGGTATGAAAGCTGCAGCTCAATGACATCACCCGATTCGTGACACTCCAGTTACGTCTCACCTTCAGACTTCGATTCTGATGACGACACGATGTACTGCAATTAATAGTTTCACTTCATCAAATCATCGCTGCCAGTTCTCTGCCAACTCCAACTACGTTTCACAAACTATTTGCTCATTATGGTGTAATTAAATGGCAGAAAGCCGTTAACGACAATCAGACTCTATGACTTGCCATAATGCTTTGACCTTAGTACCTCGATCACCTGGTTAAAAACGATTAACTGAAAATGGGTTTTCGACCGGTGACTGAATTCTGATGGATCTGTGCGAAAACTGAAGGCAAGATTAGTGGTAGCATTTTGGCAGGAAAAGCTAAAATTGATTTTATAACCGCCCATTCACCAACTATTCGTTCTTTGTTCATCACGTTTTAGGCTTATCTTTTAAATTCCAACATAACATTCATTACCTAGACACCGTCACTGCATTCGTTTTCGGATGAATAACTACAGTGTTCTACTTATCATAGCATCTTTGATTGCCAATTTGGAGGAGAATGCTGAAGAGCTAGTTTGTATATTGGAAAAATTCATCCGCGGGCTAAGTGAATCCAGGCGCAACTGGCATAAGTGTGTATCTAAAAATCTTCTACCGATTAGGATTCATTATATCCCAATTTGATCCATGTATTTATATGCAACGTTCCAGTGACATCGACCTATTTCTCTGTTTATTTGTTGACGATAAACTGATGAGCATTAAAAATCAAGAAACGTTCGATAGATTCCTTAACAGCAAGGAAGAACATCTAGAGCTAGGCGAAGAAACAGGACAGACACACATCCGTTATGAAATTGAGTACTTTTCAGAATACCTCACTTTTAGTAATGCTAAATACATTCAGAAGAAACTAGTAGACTTTGGACTCCAAGATGCCAACGTTGTTAAAACTGTCTCTGCCATTCTTAAAGCATTAGACAACTGTAAAGACTCCGAACTATTTATGCTTGATGCTTGAGAAATGCTTGCGTCGTTTAATGCAGCCATACATACGTGCCCTGATATTATCTTTAATGTAGTGCAACTTGGTAGGAAATCAACAAGTCTTCGTCATGCGTATTATACTGCCTTAAAACATATCTGAAAAAATTTCAAGTGAGCATCAAACTATAAGATCTGTTATGCCTCCAAGGAAATCGGCACACGCCCTGCAAACTGCAATGCGTCCTGGGATTTTGTTTCAGGTAGTAAAGGGGTGTCCAGCTTCATTATTTCTATCACAACTTTGCCTTTAAACATGGTGTAATAAACTACAGCCTCTCGTGGGACAATCAAGTTGTGAGGCAGAAGCAACTGCAATTTCTGAAGTACTAAAGAATTTACCTGCATTCCTCTTACAATTGAGTCATAGCTGGTTTGGCATATCCGATACCGATATTCACTGACTCTAGATAAGCAATCGATTTTTTTACTAATGGCGGAAACGCTCAGTCAAGACACTATCTGTGCAAATTCAACTATATTAGTGATGAAGTGAACAAACACAACATTCAGCTCGTATTTTGTCCCTCCGTCGATGTACATGCTGGTCACTTGCCCAAGAACTTATTCAACGTGAAACTCGTTGATAGTTTTGTATGAAGTAACTTGGTAATTTAGAGCGGTACTTTATTTGTGAAGCTGCTCTTAATTTCATTTATGTTTATGGCACTGAAAGGCTAAACTCTTAATTTTCTTCACACTTTTTAATTATTTCCCTATCTTTATTAGTGGAAGTTTTAATCACTTGTTTTTAGTCATTTTATGTTCAGATAATATCATAGCATTGGTTTAGCAGAGCTTGAACTCAATGCTTCACAGAGGTGTTGAATTAAGGTAGTACTACAGTATCGGTCGAATCTTTAGAGAGAAAAAAAGCATATGTGAGTAGGTTGAACAGTATAGCTGCCGAAAACATCGCTGATTAGGTTGATTTGTCTTGTTGTTGTGTGCTGTTGATTTGTACTCGCAGCCAAAACGAATGCCAACTGAGATGTTAATAAGCTCAAAACCGGACTGGCTTCAGCCAGCTAAAAAGCAGAAACTACTGTTTGTATGCGGTTCAAGTCTACTGAATTTTAGACACCCATATTTAGGCCTATTAATGGCAGTTGATCACTTACAATCAAGTTGCTCTCACCCATACAGATCTCTAGACAGACTGTTTCACCCATGTTTGAACTCGTCAGTAGAGAATACTCTGTGAATGAGAGCATAGGTACTGCAATGACGGTTTCCATAGCTTCCTCATACTCCTTAAGCTAGGACCGTAGTGGGCCTCTTTCCCTTGATGCTATGGCTCCATACTATGTATTCTGTATACTCTAAATCTTTATTAATGTATTCCAGTAATGCTTTGTACTTTTATGTATGGTCCAGTCCTTGGGGATCAGTGGTCAGGATGGTTCTGGCCTTGCCTGCCCCTAGGGGTAGCTGCGAGCAAAGATGGCTCATGGGATACCAGGATATAGTACAGGAAGTACCTTGCACCACCAGTGGCAGGTACTGGCTGCAGCTCTAGGTACTTAAGGCCTTGCAGCCCCACTCTGGGAGCTAGTCCCTAACCAGCTAAGAACTCTTCCTGAAGCGTGCCACTCTGCTAGAAGCCCTGATCAGAGCATCCTTGAACCACTGGACAACATTTCCTAAGGACAGACCGCGTGGCCCTGGAATAAACCCTGAATTTATCATCCTTCTGGCGTTCTTCCTTGTACCGGGCACAGCGGGGTTTCCAGTACCATACTGATAGGTATCAACAATTGAGTAGAATGGAACCCCACACAAGCAGTAGTTTCTGCTTCTTAGCTTGCTGTAGCCACTCCGGTTTTGAACTTGTTAATTTACCATCAGCAAGGTGCCTATGCTCTCATCCGCAGAGTATTCACTACTGACGAGCAGAAAAAAGGGTGATACAGTATGTCTAGAGATCTCTATGCTTGATTGTAACGGAGATGCTACGTATCTTTTCCTTAAAACGCTTTCCTGCTATAAACTAACGTGTTGGTGTATTTACATCTTAATTT
>JAHWFP010108981.1:163424-198322 GCA_023313725.1 Lithobius niger | reverse complement strand
AGCTAGTCGGCTTTATGCCTACAAAATAATTCGAGATACAATTGAATTTTTATGTGTGTGTTTTGGAAAATGGCGACGGAAATTATGTGCGTCGGCGCTTTGTTTGAGCACTTTTTCAAGTTGAAGTGGAGACCAAAGTATGGCGAATTTTCCAGTTCTGTTTTCACTAGATGACAGATAAAGTTCAGGTTTATTAAACGCCGCAAACCAGAGTCGATTTGGTCCATTTTCCTTGGAGTTGGAGAATTTTAAAGTTGGAGGTGAAAAATAGGCCTAGCGCTCGCTCGTGAGCGCTAAGAAAAAAAATAAAGTCCCCGAGTTTTTTGATTTTTGGTGCCGGTTCGCCTAACCAATCTTTACAAATTCAAGCCGATCAGTCAAAGCTGGTCCCAGAGTATTCTTCATTTCGCTTCTCCTTCGGGTGAAACTTCGGCTCGCATGATATCTACCTGGGTAAAGGCAGTAATTCTCCATGCTTACAACTCTCTGGACGTCAGTTGTGCTGATCAAGGCATTTGGGTGACCGCCCACGAGCTACGAGCCATATCGACATCCTGGGCCCATCACAGCAATGTTCCTACATTAGTCATCACGGAAGCTGCTTCATGGCGCAGTCCTACGGTCCTCACGTCTATACTATCTTCGTAATATGTCCGCTCAAGCCGAGGGTCTCTACCGTCTCGTTCCCTTTGTGGCCGCCTGATGTATACTCTGATCCCCTTAATCAATTCGATCCCCTCGCTCACCGTGACACTCTTCCATCGATTGAGATGTTTTACTTTTTGGGGACCCGCGCACTACCCAAGGGGGCTTCGTCATATTGGCACTCGCTGCCTTTGATGAGGTCCGTGGATTGCTAATTATTAGGTAATGGATATTTTCATGGCACATAGAAACACTAGAAAACCAAGGCCACTTGGTTGATTTTTGTTTCCATTGCCTACATGAAAATATGCGTTACTTTCTTCCCGCCCTCCCCCCTCTGTGTCGCCAATTGGTCACTAAAAAGGAACAAAAAATGAGGCATCGATCGCCGTCTGAGTTTATGTAGAAGGAGGCTGTGCAGTAGGATGCGCAGTGGGCAGCGACGCGTGGAGGACTCCAGAACTACAATTTCTAGTACAAGCAGCATTGGGAGAAGGAGAATGCTAATAATCAGGTAATGTATATTTTCATGTAGGCAATAGAAACAAAAATTAACCAGGTGGCCCTGGTATTGTAGTGTTTTTAATTATTCTAAAATACTTACCTTTAGTTTTGAACTTATTAATTTACCTTTAGTATTACTCCATCCACCGTCCTTGCTGAACAGACTTGTTATACAAATGATTGTGAGGGAAAGGTGGCAGGGTCTGGTGGTGAGCTATTGAATTCTCTGAAAGTGAATTCAAAGTTTTGAGCAATGAACATAAATATTAAATGATATTTAGCCCAAACTAAATGTAAGTATTGTATTTAGAATATGTAAAAACTAATTTTTCTTTAATTTACGTTGTTTGATGAAAATCCGTTCAGTAGTTTTTTTTTAGTATATCAAGATATAACATTGTGTTGTTCACTTGGCCACTTCTTGGATGATTAATACTACCTATAATAGTTATAGATCTATAGTACAGGTCATAATCCGCAATGCATTTTTTGTTTCATGAAAATCCGTTAAGTAGTTTTTGAGGTATCAAGATACCACATCGTTTTGCTCGCTCGGTCAACTATTTTTGGATGATTAGTGTCGCTTATAATAGTTACAGAAATTTAGTAGACTTTCTTGCTGATAGTAAATCCAAGATTTCTTTTTAAGCTCTTTAAACTTTGCAGACTTTGCAGGAGAACACATGGAGGTTATCACCCCATAAAATACTTGTCACCTAAAATATTTTGAGTAACTAAAATATTCTCCATTCTGGCTTATCACAGGAGTCAGAACTAGACTAATCCATAATCATCCGTTTGTTACCCATGAAGAAGTTTTGATGGAATACGACTAAGACCCAATCATGTGGTCATCGTTGGTTTTACAAGTGACCCTACGTACCAAATTCATCTCAAGGACATCGCTACCACTTTTTTTTTTTACTACTGCTCTGTGGTCGAGGCATATTGCAAAAATGTTTTTTCGTGGCCTTATATATAATTTGTTATATTTGATAATGTATCAATGTTTTTGCCGTATTTACATTGCACAAACACCGTAACTATTCAGTCATATTTACTACTGAAATGTTTATATCAATTGTAGGCGACCATGGAGTTGTTGAAAATTGTCAAAGGCCTACCTGTTGAAAATCATCGCAACTCCTTTTTGAACCTTGCTTTGCCAGTATTTGTGTTATCTGAGCCGGCACTTGCTCTACGTACTCGCTTGAGGTCAGTTTCTTGAGCATACTATTACCTTGCTTTATTTTTTTGTTTAAACAATTTTCATTGCAGGCACTGTTACTAATAATTCTTAACGTTCTTTTTAGTGAAAGCAGGACCTACACGTTGTGGGATAAATGGGAATTTCATAAGGAGTTTCGTTTCACACTTCAAGATTTTATCAACGAATTAAATGTAAGAAACTCATTTGCCGGCTAAAAAAATATTGGTTTTCAGATGGTGACTTTTTTTGTGCCGTATTAAAAAAGAGGAAAGTGACCTGCGGTTGTTTTCTTCAAGAAATTTGTAACATAGATAAACTTACTTGCACTAACTTATTCATTGAGATAATGTTAAGCTGTAGTTTTAAATAATTTGAGAAATTCACAATCTGAGACAGAAAGCTTGCAAATATACTACGCCACCTTGTCTCAAAGAAAAAAAAACTGTTTACCAGGTGATTTCTTTCTTGCAAAAAAAGAAGAGAAAAATGACAAGGGCGAAACGAATACGAGAAAAATTGCAAAATTGTTTCCCGTGCCTTTAGTGTGGCCTAAACATTTACCGATATGCAGTTAACCGAAATTTCGGTTTCCGTTAACGGTAACAGTTGATCTGTCGTTTCCAATAGTAGATTCCTCATCATTCTGAAATAAAGAAGCAAAAAAAAAATTTGTAGCATCAAAAAGTAATCAGGTTAATTTCATTGTAAGACAGGATTTGAAACTAAAATTATTGTCTGTCTGTATGTAGTGACATTTTAACATCGCACATGTCGGTGAGGTTTAAGGAACGAAATTACGAATGAAGAATTTGTGCACCTGTCAGTATTTTATTTCTGTAACAAAGTTGTAGAAATATTTGTTCTTGTTGCTGCTGGAAAACATCTATGACCTGTTCATTTAGCATTCATTGATCCTCAATGGATGTCTTCCTGGAGGTTTCTTAGTTTCTCAGTAACCTGCCTGCGCAGTGCAGTCCTCCTCTGTAAAAGCGAGAGCGCTGAGACGTTCGACATTCATTTTCCTCCAGCGAACTTCTCCATGTCACTTTGTCTCCCACGTTTCGTTGGAATCTGGATAAAACTCGCAACCATCTTGCTGAAGACGCCGCCCGCAGATGGCACGACCGATGAGGCCACTCCTGCTTCTTTCATCTCAGATGCTGCTCACTCTCTTGTTGTCACCGACCATCCTTCCAAGATCATCCCGCCAACGGATCTTGCCCTGCTGCCGGCTACTGGTGAAGATGAATCCCCACTGCAAGCGGGCCAACAGACACCACTGGCATTTGACTTGCAAACTTTGGAAGACTAATTACACGACGCCAGAAGACTCTATCGTGAAGCCAAACAAAACTTACGTCGGGCCACAGAGGCTCTAGGTGACCTTTCCCCGAAGTCTCTTGTCGCTTTCCTCAAGCTACCAACCAGTGACTCGTGCCGAAGTTGACCAGCTTGTACACACTGCGACCACCAAGCTTTCGTCTGCACCGCTGTCCCCTCTGCCTTCTTGCTCTTCCTCCGTTCGTTGTGAACACACGAGCAACTGGGTAGCCTCGACCTCCAGTCACGATAGCCGGAAAAGATCGACCACCACAACCCACCTGGATGCAAAGAAATCACGCCCATCGCATCATCCTACAACCCGTGTGGATGAAATAGTACACCTTTAACTTCCGGAACGCTTTCACCTTTCACATCCGGAAACCAACCTGCTTTCGTCAACGGACTACACTAGACACAATCATTTCCTGGACGACGCCGGCAATGACGATCCGACAATCCCGCTCGCACAGCTCCTAAAGACAGTAGAAGAAACAGTAGTCCCCGACTGTTTCCGTTACAAACCCTCTCAATCGGTGGATGCGCCCCTAATCAATCGAGGTCTCAAGACTGGATTCGGCTTTGCCCTCCGTGACCGTGATTCCAAACTCGGCAACCTGTTGGGCCAATCCACGACCCTTCTTACTTGCCTTCTTTGCAACGGCAGCTCCCTCCTTGGGAAAGGTTGCTGGAACTGGAGACCCTCCTCCACCACAACCGGGGAAAGAGATGAACTTCTCCCGCCCTTTTGGCTACGGCTCAACTAACTCACGTAATTTTGACACGTACCCGGAATGTGAATTTCTTAACGCCGAAGTGAAGCTCGACTTTGACACGTCGTTTTCGATCCGAAGAAGAGCCGTTGTACCCACTCACGTACTTTTCGACATCGACAAGTGTCTCGGCTTAAGCCTCGTTTATGCACACGCGAAGGAACAATGCGACGCGAAAGAAAATACGACCAACGCGCGCGTGAATGTTGCTTGCACATAAACGCTTGTAATGCTAGGGACGCGCAAATCCGCTAAATGGTGCTACATGCAAACAGCTAAAAGTACCTAGCTGTACGCAAAATCAGAAACCAGAAAATTATTACTATTGGTGGTTCGTTTACCTACCCCCAAAATCCGTTAAAAAAAAATACAATTTTTCTAAGTTTCGATTAGTTTATAGTTGTTATGTGTATTTGCGTTGTGCTAACCAGTGGTACACATCGACGCACAATTACTTAATGCTGAATGAATTCCTTTAATTTCCCAGACAGTACAAGCATTTCTCCCACCATTTCTATGCATTCTGTCGCATTGCAATACTTTTATATTTCCTGGCTTTGTTTTAAACTTGTAGTTTCTCTCAGATTCGAGCTCCGATAGCTTCGTTAACGAGTTCATAAGATTTGACCACTACCCTCCTGACCGCGGATTGGCTCTTTCGTCATGACGTCACGCTCGTACGTGTGGCCTGCTCCAAGCGAAGCGAAGGTTATAGAATTAAGTCTATCGCGTTTGCTTGGCTTTTCTGCGCGCGCGAACAGGCTCGCGAGGGTTTGCTTGGTTGCTTCGCGCGTGCATAAACAACACTTCGCTTGTGCATAAACACCTCTGAAGCAAATCTCTTAAACACGGCAGTCAACATGCTTTGTGAAAAGCTGTCGACCAATCCCGGACCGGATGAGATTACGACCCTTTCATCATTAATCTCAGCTCTTCCAAAAAGCAAGTTTTGCCACCTATCACTCCACCAATTGGGCAGTCTTCAACATTCTGAATCTAAGAACACTTGAAAATCGCAGGTTGACCGCCGATCTCTCACTCGCATAAGGGCTTTTAAATAACTTGTTTGATGTTGATGCCTGGCAGTTTTTTGTTATTCGTGGTTGTGATCCACTGAAGCTGGTGGTCGATCGCTCTAGGACTGACGCCCGTAAATTTATCTTTTGTAATCTTGTTGTGGATCTTTGGAACCATTTGCCATGGGAAGTTGTCATGGCACCTTCTCTGGCCAGCTTTAGGAGATTGGTCAGGAGGGTAGACCTTTTAGGGTTTTGCCGAGCTTGACCCTCGGTGTGCACTTCAGCTCTGCTCGGTGCGCATTTTATTTCTAAAACCTGCTTGTTCTATATCTTTTGTTTTAAACCATCATGTTTTACTTAATGCTGTGTGTTAATCCGGTTACAACTTCACAACATATGTTTTTACTTCACTTTATTTTTATTATCTTTATTAAGATTGACAATTGGCTTTGGCCAAGCTTTAACCTACGATTATTTTATTTGCATTATTTTATTATTATTTTTTAAGAAATGTTGGCAATTATACCCAGTTTTTTCCCTCACTCGTCCCACACGTTTGGCGTTGCCATCGGGGACCACTGTGTCCCTGGTAGGTCTAACCTTGGTGGTAAGGCATTCCTGACCCTAACCCAATACCATCAACCCATCCTCTGCAGCCGAGCCATCGTCTTCGTTTCAAACTTTTAAATTCTTTAACGTTTGTAATTTATAATTTTTTAGTTTTAACATCGAATGGCAGTCAGTGGCCACCAGGTCCTTGCCATTCCAGTTGCATTTGCAACAAACTTATTATTATTATTATTACATACTCCTCCTTTAAGAGGAGTATGTAGCTCTACAGTCGGCCTCAAATCTCAACGAATCGACAAAACACTGTCTCCACAATCAGCCGATTCATGAAACGGAGACCCTGTTCAGAGGACTGATCCCAACACTGGCACTTCATCTTGACATCTCGCAAAAACCGAAGTTCGTACATTCAAACCAAAACCTTCAAAGACCCTTTCACAAGAACTCCAGGCCAGCCATAAGTCAGCCCACAACGGACAACTGGAATAAACTTGTCCCCCACCTCCCGAAAACAACAAAAACGAAAACAAACAAACACCCCACGATTCAACTTAGCCTTTTCGGAAAGACCAGTCAACTCGATCCTATACGCCTTCGTCAATGAAAGGACAACACAAGAGGGCCGCAACATTCGACCGCAAAAGCGCTAGTCGTCACAAAGGGGCAACCCTCTTCCCTGCTGGTAGGAGCGAGACTAAAACACTTCCTACCTGGTTGGCAGAACATAACAAACAACAAGGAAATTTTATCTATAATTCAAGACAGCTTTCGTCCAACTTTTCACATCAAGCCGCCACTAGCAAGATCACCACCCTGGCAGTGGGCTCCCCAACCACACAACGACCTTTTGTCCAAAGTTCAACAACTCTTGAACAAAAATGCGATCCAGGAATGCCACAAACCAAAACCGGCATTTTACAGCTCAATCTTCCTCCGCCCCAAGAAGTCAGGCGGCAATCGATTAATTTTCAACCTAAAACCACTTAACAAATTCATCTCCAACGACCACTTCTAGATGGAAACTCTAGAAACAGTCCGACTCTCCCTCAAGAAAAACGACTGGACAGGCTCAATCGACTTAGAGGATGCTTACCTACGCGTCCCACTGCATCCCAAAGTTCGTTACTACTTTCGGTTCCTATACAACAAAAAGATTTACGAATTCATATGCCTACCATTCGGCCTCAATGCCGCCCTGAGAATTTTCACCCTAAATTCTGAAACCGGTTCTAGCCAAATTACACCAGCAACAAATCCAGGCAAACGCATTCCTCAACGACTGGTCGCTGAACTCCCAAGACCCTCATCAACTAAAACTTGACAAGGACTTCACCATCAGCCTCTTAAGCCACCTAGGGTTCAGGATTAACTTCCCAAAATTCCGACTTACACCGGCACAGAGCTTCACATTCCTAGGGGTTGCACTCAATCTAAAATCTGCAACAGTAACACCTTCCCTGGAGAGTATAGAAGACTTCATCAAACACACCCGCAATTTCTATCAACAACCCCAACACGCACTCGGAAAACTAAATGCCCTCATTGGGAAATTGGATGCCATGGTAGCTCTTGTGCCCTACTGTCGATGAATGGTCAGACCCTTTCACCACCACCAAATCAACAAATGGTCTCCCTTTTAAGATCGTCCGGACCACAAGCGGAAACTAGATCCAGACTTCCCCCTCGAATTTCTTCTTTGGTGGTCAGAAGAACCAACCCCATGAATTCCTACGATGGTGGGCCAACCTAAGGAATCTACCATAGTCTGTACCTCCTCACGAGCCAATTCCGGACCGTCTACTCTTCACGGACGCCTCCCAAACAAGGTGGGGGGCCCACATGGAAACCTGCAAACATCAGGCCTGTGGTCTCCCTAAGACACGGAACACATCAACACACTGGAGCTGAAAGCAATCCTGTTAGCCCTCTTACACTTTCGTCCACAAGTCCAGAACCTCTTAATACAAGTCCAATCCGACAACACCACAGCAGTCGCTTAAGTTCGGAAAAGAGGAGGAACGAAATCACGGAAGCTACACGACATCACCTCGGCCATCTACCGCTTCTGCCAAGAAAACAACGTAACCCTGCTACCCTTACGTCATGCCTTGTGTTTGCTCACTTGCTAGTGTGGAGTCTTGGCATTCATTAAATAAAGATGATGACAGAGCACATCGATGTTGTAAACGTCTTGGCTTTATATTCACTCTAACAACATCTACATTGCTTACAGGATTGATCTATAAATTAAAGACTAGGTATTCATTAATATGGGTATCAAGGCTTCCCCCCGTCACATATTAATCAATACTCCGCCAATACAATACTTATTTGTTTGTCCTATCTGCAAATATGAATGTCTTATTTTTATTGCAACTAAATCATTTAGTGGAATAGTCTTTCAGGTAGTCGGGTGGTTTGCAGACCCTTCCTGATCTTGATCTGGTTGCATTAAATTGTTATTCACAATGTCATTTGTCACGACATCACCGTTATTTTCTGGAGGGGATTCATTGTCCGAGCTTAGTAGTCCTCCATCCTCTTCAAAATGCACATATCTCCCGGTGGGTGGGGTTTTTTTCTGGATCGGTTGTTTTGATTTTAAGATGGATTGTTTTGGATTCTTATCGCTCCTCTCCAGCAGTTTGAAATGTGATTGGTTCCTCGTTATCTGGTGATCAACTCGGGAAGCAGTGATCATCGTTCCCTTAGTATTGGTCACTCGATATGGGCGAGGGTCATATGGTGGTGTTAGTTTATCCTTCTTTGGTTGTGTTACCAGCACTTTGTCTCCTTCCTTTAGCATAAGTCGTTCATGCCTAATATGCTTATCTGCATGTCGCTTCATGCTTGCTTTCGCTCTTGCATCTCTTGTACGAACTTGGCTATTGTCAAGAGTTGGTAATAGTTGCGGTAGCTCAGTACGTAAGTTTCGGCGTAGCAACAGTGTTGCTGGCGACTTTTCCGTTGAAGGATGCGGTGTTGTTCTATAACTCAGCAGAAATTCAGTGAGAGCGTCTTCCCATGGTTGTCGTGTTATTCTTGCAATTCTCATGGCTTTCATTAAGAGTTTCATAAAGCGTTCTGTGTCTGCATTTGCGTTTGGCTAATAAGGCGTTATTTTCCTATGTCGAAAACTTCGCTCCTTTGCGAACAGTTTGAATTTTCCACTGTTAAAAGGTGGACCATTGTCTGTCTTGACTACGACCGAATTTCCAAACAGTGTGAGTATATCTTTAAGTCTTGGTATGACAGTGTCACCTGCTGTCGACTTTATTATGCAAACAAGTGGGTATCTAGAATCTGTTATGACCATGAGATATTGTGAGTTAAAAATCGGTCCAAGGAAATCGACAGCAACGTGCTGCCATGGTCCTGGTGGCAATGGACTCATCTCTAGCGGTGCTTTTGTAGTTCCACAAGGCTGTGTGGTTGCTTGGCAAGCTATGCATTTTCGTACATGTTCAGTTATTTTCACATCCATTTTTGGGAACCACACTTTTTCTCTCACCAATGCTTTTGTCTTAGTCTCGCCTTGATGACCAGTGTGTCCTAGGTGTATGGCTCTTTTCCATTGATTAGGAGATTACTATCCTTTGCCCGTTTATTAATACCCTCGTGGCTTGGTCAACTGTGCGTTGCTCTCGTATTGTGTGATATATTGATAATTTTGCTTCTTTGCTCCAGTTGTTCATTTGAAGGGTTAGTTTCACAGTTGTTAACAGTTCATCAGCATTCGTTTCTGTGATTATGTCTTCTATTCTTAACGCTTCAGGCTTTGTATCATTGAGGAGTATTTTCACAAATCTGTCAGCTATTCGTCGATGTTTCGTGTTTTCACTCTTTTGTCCACAGAAATGTCTTAAGAGAAAATCTGCAGGATTTGTTTTCCCAGGTATGTGGCAAATCTGGTAGTCGTATTGTTGCATTCTCAAATGCCATCTTTCAATGCGTGCAGACGGTTGCGAGTTGAAATTTGTCAATATTTGTACCAACGGTTTGTGATCTGAGAATATTTTTATAGGTGCACCATATATGTATAGTTTAAAATGTTCGCATCCCTAGACGATTGACAGCATTTCTCGTTCCAGTGGAGAGTATTTTTGCTCCATGCTGTTCAGAGCACGACTTGTGTAGGCTACTGGGACTGCGTATTCGTGGTGTGCAGACTTCTGGGCCAGTATTGCGCCCAGACCAAATGGACCCGCGTCGACATATGGTAGAGTTTTGCTTCTGGATTGAAGTAGGCTAGCACTTCTGTTTGTGTAATTGTCTGCTTAATATTTTTAATAGCTTCCTCCTCCTCTTGCAACCACCGCCATTCTGTGTTCTTCATTGTTAAGTCAATTTAAGTTCAAATTGGGGGGGTCAAAACAGGTGGTTAATATTTTTCAATCTCTTCAAATTGCATTCATTTATCTATATTTGGTAAAATTTGTACAGGGCCGTACGTAATAGTACGTGAGTGGCACACTTAACGCGGCTGTAGTAAACATGTACTGAGTTATGTTTTAGTCTGTAAAGTTTGATCTAATAAAGATACATAAATGCGGTTTAAAGCATTAAAAGGGTATTAATCGCTCCTTTCGAACGCTTTAAACCTCATTCGTTTATCTGTATTAGGTCAAACGTTATAGACTCAAATGTAGTACTATGTATGTTTATCACACTGCCCGCAAAAGGTATATAATAGTTTTATTCTTATTTTTCTGCTTAACCGTTGCCTCTATTAAAAAGTTGATGGGAATATGTTTTGTGCAGAATGTTGTTCTGAACAATTTTGCTATTCTAAGTTTTTTGATTGGAGTTACTGTTCTTGAGATAAATAAAAAAAAAACTTTTTCTGCCGCCATTTTCCAAGATGGCGGCCTGCCAAGTTGGCCTCCCTTCTAGTACTGAATAACACTACCTAACTAACAAATTTCAGCAGGTGGCCAAACTTTTACATTCCATGTAACTCCCAACTTTTTTTAGCATTGCGTTCACACCTACTATCATCAACAGTTGGCATAGGATGTCGTTCCCTAATTATGGCCTTATTAGACAATCTCATGTCTACACAGATTCGTAAGTCCCCATTTGGTTTTTCCTTGGTCAGTAGCGGTGATACCCAAGGGGTAGGGCCATACACTTTCTCTGTGATATCTAATTCTAAAAGTTTCTGTATTTCCTTTTCTATTTTTTTTTCTTGTATGGAAAGGAATTCTCCTGTGTCGTAGGGCTTTGGTTTCACTTTATGATCTATGTGAAGCTTCACCGTGTAGTTCTTCATTTTTCCTAGACCTTTAAATCTATCTGCAAACTCATTTATGATCGCTCTTGTTTTTGGATCATTTGTTTTTGGTAGATTGTCATTGCTGTGCACTTGGTTTACATGTTTTTCGTCATAGTCATCATCTACTAGGATTTTAATTAACTGTAAATTTGTGCACGTTGCATAGTCCAGGATACACCCGTGGTTGCCTTCTACTACGAAGATAAGGGCTTTTGTCAGTCGGTTTTTATAGTTTATTGTTCCCCAAAATGAATCCGTTACATGTAGTGGCTGATTTTGGCCATATGGGTAAATCTTTGTGGCGTCCGATTTTAGTTTCGTTCGTAGACCCATTTTATTGTATGTGCTTTCATCGATAATTGTGGCCGTAACACAGGAATCAATGTTCATCTTGACCTGTATTCCTTCTACAGATACAGTGGCTCTTGGATGTGTATTTCGTTTGGGTTTAAATTGCTCCTGGCTATCACTAATTTTAAAAACACAGCTAGGTTCCTCATCACTGCTCGACTGGTCTAACATTTCGTTTTCTTGAACGTGCATTTTATTTATTGATTCACTTCTATTTTTGCGTATGGGGCCGGACCTGTTGTTGTCTCTTGTTCTGGCTTGTACTGCATCTCTGTCGTCTGCATACCATACGTTTGCAAAGTGGTTGAATTTTCCACATTTTCGGCACGATTTTCCTTTAGCTGGGCAATTTATCTGTCCTCCGTCATGTGGCCAGCTTCTTCCACAACGTTTGCATGTCGAGTTCGATTTGATTTGCGCCTGTTAACCAGCGTTTTGCGACGATTGCTGCCATTTAGGATTTTGTTGTACGTGCGACTATTTGATACCCCGGTCAACATCATCTAGCTTGTTTATGATTGGTTGGCCGGAATCACAATCAACAGGGACGCACTTCGCGCGCACTATTATATACATTGAGAATTAGTGTAATCAAAAATAGTATGATGCAAGTATTTGTGAAACAAAGAACAAATTAATACCACTTCCTTGTTTCACAAATACCTGCGTCTTATGAACAGGCTCAGAATCCGAAACTGAAACTAAGACTCCGTTTAAAACGCCGATCAGAACCGAGCGATACCATGTTGACCGGACATGAAATAGTCGCAACTTTTGGTTGTGAGGGTCGCCATCTTGATTGACTTCCATTTCGTCTTGCAGTGTGACTTCCGGTTTCGCTTGACCTTCTTTTAGAGAAACCCGTCGCTATATTGTTAATTTCTTGTTCCGTCGATTTCGATATCTGACCAGCACATTTTTCTATGGCTTCGGCTTGACTTTCAGTTATTTCGTATGTTCTTCCTAATTCTAGCACTTTCTCCAGAGTGTACGTCGTGTCCCCAAGTGCTTTTCTTCTTAGACGTGCGTCTTTCGTGCCGGCCATTATCTGGGCTTTTACTTCTCGTTTGACGTTGTCAAACCCACACGTTGTAGCCAATTTTTGTAGGCGCGAATGAAACTGATCTATTGTTTCGTCATTTGTGTAACGTCGATTTAACATTATTTTATTTTATTTTTGAGGGTTCAGTGTTTATTTTTTTTGTCATTTGTGTAACGTCGATTTAACATTATTTAATTTTTGAGGGTTCAAGTGTTTATTTTCGTCATGAAACTACAATGCTTGGTTTCGGTTTGGCTACGGCGTCGATTTCAGTTTGGCTATGGCGTTAGTTTCGGTTTGGCTATGGCGCTCTTCAATTTTCGGTTTTGGCGTGTGGTGGCGGTGGAATCGTCGCTGACGTTTGATGGCGAATTTTACACAATGTGAGTACCGAGTGAAAAACTTGTTACTTCTTGCTTGCATTTTCGTTGGTAACGAAGCATGTTTCGATTGTTCGTCGTAGTAAATTTGGGAGGTGTCCTCTCCCAATTTCTTCGTAGTCCGTCCCATTTGTCTACAACAGTCAACCCGAGCCATGTTGGGGAACATGCGTGAAGAGGGACGTGATGCTGATGGCGCCATGACGAATGAGGTTGCCTGTGTTTTGAAGTGGAGCTCGTCAAAGTCAGGATAATGCCAGCAATTTATCCTGAACGTCTAGAAGCAGTTTTAGTCCACTTCTAACGAGGCCATTATGGAATTTCATTGCGACAGTGTTACCAGAAATGAAATAATAGAACTGATACTCATTTTCAACAGCTTTGGAGATAATGCCGTCATCGTTCCATCTAGTTCGACCACCTATTGATTTCGAGGCCCGTTTTGAGTTAAGGCTGGGACAGACCACCATTTCAAGGCGGCGTTCAATCCTCTTGGTAATGCCTGATCACTGGAAAAAGGATGACACAGTGCATTGTGGATGGCGTTCAAGGTAGTAAAAGTAAGGGAAAACACTCGACCCCTTTGATGGAATGCAGTCACGTGGTGCTGAGTCTTTTGAAGCGATTGGCTGCTATTGTTCTCGAGCGCCGCCTTCCCCAACGCAGGTATTGAACATGTTTGATACTTTGCGTTGCGTTCCGAACGCAATGCAAGTGCCTGTCAGACAGTACCTTCAAGGCGCGTTTTGAACCCAGCGGCATCAAAGCAATTAAATGCAGCCTTCGAAAGGTAGTGTCCGTCTCGGCCTTTACTGAACTATGTCCGACATTGTGGTTTTGACTCTTCAATCCGTCGCTTGGTCTGTGAGTACATTAAAACAATAATTAACACTTCATTTAACCGTACGAAATTTGAAAACATTACGTGCCGATACGCCAGCCAGTAAAACCGAATTAGTGTTGTGTTTATTAGTCTTTATGCTTAACATAAGAACTAAAATTGGGATCTGCTGGTCCAGGGATTGACCGTCCCGTCTCCGAACTTTGCCCTTCCCTTTTTCAAGAGCACCTTTCACCGTGACATTCATATTATAGCCTTAACGACCTGACAGACAGCGCTTCATGCATCCTGGTTTGACCGCTAAGAGTGGGCACGGCGCTTCCTCACTTTCTCGTGCTTCACGCTCCGTTGAGCTTTGTTCACTACCACCATCATGTCGGATTCATCGTCCTCTGAAGAACCCATTCCTGCCAACTTAATACCTACTGTCCTTTCGCCAAAATCATGCAGCTGCATAGGATTTTCGGGAAACATAACCCACTTCGACCGTCACCCGTGCTGCCACCACCACCGTGAATGTGATGGCATCTCCAAACGATGAAGGATTTGTGTAGCCATCTCGCCATCAAAATGGACCATTATTCGAAAACGACAGCTCCAGTTACGACAGCGTGCGGCGCGTGCTGAACGTCAAAAAGTGGCTGATCTCTCCCAAGTGGAAACCCCCAGCACAAAGACAGGGAAGAACAGTACCCCACGCAAGAAGGGTGTTAAACGACCACCATCGTTACCCGAACATTCTTCCACTCCTTCCCCAAAATATCACAAAAGACTTGTTACTTCGGAGCCTGATACTATCCTCATGGTAGCAGGACCATCCGGAATCCCCTCCGTCTCCAAGACTAAAAGTGCTACCCCAACAAAAACGGAATTACGCGTAAAATCGGCCCGTAATTCTCGTACTCCGCCTAAATACAGGGCTCCAAAAGTTAAACCACCTCCGCTTACTACGGACAACTATACTTTGGTCGATTCGCTGGTCCGCGATCCTTACGAACAAGACGAGCCTCCCCCGTTTCCGCCTTCGTCGAACCTCATCTCTCCAGCTGTAACTCAACCGGCATCAGAGTCACCACCGTTCCCTTCAGCCTTATTTTTACGGGCAGCTCTAACCCGTGGACTACAACTATCGGTAAGTGATAACCGTTGACTTCAATATACGCTTCATCCTCTCCATTGCAGAAAGTTTTGCATCCGAACTTTCCTCGCTCCGCACCGCTGTAGCAAAACTTCCGTCGCTCCGAGAAGCAGTTGCCTCTACAGAGACTGTTCAATAAGAAAATGCGCTCCTTCCAGCCACCAACGAAGCGTTCTCAAATTAACTGGAACACCTGAATGACGACACCATTCGTTGCGAGTAAGCTATGCGCTTCTCAAAGCGAATTGGCTTTGGGCCTCACCAATTCCGTCCTCGCCACCATGGCGGGCATTATACTATGCGAAATCGCACACTAGACGGCTGCGTAATGCTCCATCCTCCGCAACGATCCGGTCGCCAACGATTCCGCCAAACCAACACGTGGAAAAACACGTGGGGGCATTCACACCAGCGGAACGACGGGCATCACTTTACCCCACGCTCCTCTTACCAGACCTCGGTCCGTCACAAATACAGAGGGCACTGTCTCTTCAATCCAACACAACAACATCACGACCCCACTGCGTATGTTGCTGCGCAGCTTTTTCCATTTATATGGTTCTGCATGGTTGTAATTCGACCATTAACGTCAAGGTTCCGCCGTGTTCGTCCCATTGGAAATACCTATTGGACGCACTCTTTTGCGGTTTTTTTTTGAAGATATCCATCTGCATCGCCGAAGTACTGCGCGCGAACCCCTGCGCAGCCTCTATCATATATAAACTCAGACAGAGCAGTTCGGCTGCTCTTACTTGTCTTCCTATCGCCTTAGGTAGATGTTCCTCGCCTGCACTCTGGCCCACGTTCCTCGATCTCTCTCTCTCTCTCTCCTCCTCTCCCCCCCTCCCTCGTACTCAGTCCGATCCCACACTCAGCTATGGCACGGCCAAGGGGACCACTTACCTTCTTTACTCACCGCCTGCCTTCTTGTTAATGTTTATGTTCCAGTGATCCTGTTCTCCCTTCCACAGCTAACATCTTTCTTGTCCACATCGTACGCTATTTACATCGCTCTACGGTCGATTCCGGTTCCCTGGTCTTCGGACCGTTCCGGCCATCCACGGCGTTACTGCGTTCCTACCAAAAGGAATGCGGTCGCCTGCCACGGTTCCGTCTCGGTTCCCAAATAGCGGTATAGTCACTGCTCTTCCGCCTTTGGGGTCTGGACAGCGACGGACGAGCAACACGGCTCCACATACCCGGATTACCTGATCGCCCCGAACAATGAACTGCCGTTCAGGCTGTTCCCCGGTCGTCCGCTCCCTTCAGACTCGGCAGACACTTCAGCCACCTTCTGCGACTTTCCCGACCTTCGCTACCACGTTCCCTTTGAAGTCACCCAACAGTTTGTTCCAACGAAAGACGCTCCACCTTCGGTTGCGTTCCTCGCATCTCTCCAACAGCGTTACCTACAGATCCACGGGTTCATTCATCCGGCCATGCCATTCGACAGCAACATCTCCTCATACCTGTCTTTGCCGTCGCCAATTCTAACGGACCCTCTTGGTTCCGCTGGCGATTTGTCACCAACACTTCAGACATAGTGTGCTACCTATCTACCAGTGCCATTCCCCACGTTCCGGCGTCCTTTCTACGGCTCGTCAGCATCACCCGTTCCATATTGTGCTCCTGCTGCAACGTCAGCAATGCCCAGACCTGTGCCGCCGCCTTCTCCAACCAAGATTCACTTAACCTGTGACGAAGACTGTTCGTTCCTGAACTATGGTGTTCACTATACTGTTTTGAGTCGTGGTTCTCCGGACTTTTTGTCACTCTCACCACGTTCCCCGCACCTCCTGCGGTCTAGCAAAATATCGTTCCCTGACATCACTCCCATCGTTCCTGCCTCAGCGGAACCTGGCTCTTCGAAAACGACATCAATAGGAAACCACGTTCCCACCTCTCTGGACACGTCGTACAGTTTGACTTCTGCTCATCCTTGCAGTATTTCCTGCGCTTCCGTCCTGACTCCTCCGAAGTTTCGTCAGTTCTAACACACAACTCCTTCCAAGAAGACACCCACCAAGCGTCCAAAAGCTCTCGGATCGCCAGCACCGACAAAATCCCTACCGTTCCCGGAACATCCGGAACGGCACGCTCTCCCTTGGCCCACCGAAACCTCCATCTCTACATTTGGCCCTCAATTCCAACACAACTTGCACTTCTCCGACTATCACTACCCGTCAAGATCCAACACCGTTCCCTGCAGCCACATTTCAGACCTTTTCTCCTTGCAGGACGCCTTCCCCCGCTGGGTCTGCCCCGTTCCCTGCGGCATCGACAATCCGTACCGCCTTGCTTAGAGGCCTCCACCTGTCCGCACGGGAACTAGAAAATTTCGACTTCAACCTAAATTCCTCCTAGAATACATCGATGGGTTCGTCAAGGAACTAGGCGCCCTTCGCGCTGCTCACTCCACGATACCTGCATCACAAGAAGCTGCTGCATCTTCTTCCACCCTACAATCGGACAACGCTTTCCTCCGTGCTTCTAATGAGGCCTTTGCAAGCGAACTTGAAACCCTCCAATGACGATACCGCTCTCAACGCATCAATTATGTGCTACTTCACACCCGCCATGCTTTGCTATCACCTATTCCTTCATCCCCCTCCATGGCGGGCCTACTACTGTGCTCGGTCCCGGGCCCGATGCCTTTGGACAGCATCCACAACAATCAAGGCACACTCATTTGATCCTTCTCGGACTCCAGCTACGTCCCCATCTCCATCCTTCATTAAACTGCTCGAAGACGCCCCGTCTCCGTTACCATCCCCTTACCGGGATCCGTCCGTTACAACCCGAACGTCCCATACTCCGGACGGCGATCCTCCTGTCTCACCATCCTCTCCTCCGGTGACCATCTGGAACGCGGCCATGGCATCAGATCAATTCCGCAAAATGTCTTCCTATTCCGTCTGGCAATTTGACGACGCCCCACGCTTCTCACCAGTTTTCATGGTTAACTACACACTCGGCTTCTTCCGCCACGGTAATGCCATGTTCCCCTTGCCGCCGTCAAGCCAAGGGAATAGCCTTGGGGTTCCGCATATTGCCTTAGCAACAATGACCACGGTCTCAGGACAACCTGTTCCCCTGCATAGGCTTCAGTGAGGTTCCTGCTTTTTTCGTTCCATTTCGGACGTCATAAACAACGTTCCTCCACGTTCCTACACACGGACTGTTTCCGGAGTCTGTCAAATGGATGAGACATTTCCTCTACCCCGACGACTGGACAAGAAACCCAACATCATCATCCCTGCAAGATAATCGTTTTCGGTACTATTGCCTGATTTCCTATCTTGTACCCACGGTGTTAAGGTTCCCGTTTGTGGTCCCCTTACTTAAGTTTACCCCATTTTTTAACCAATATTTATTGCTTCGACGTTCCCTCACTGCACCAACCTTGCCTCACTGGGGAACCTCAACGTTCTGTCCGCACTACGGATCGTTCAGCTTCCTCTGGTTCCGTAACCCAGTGTAATTGGCTGAAGGTTCTTCAGGAATAACTTCATCAAAGACTCGTTCTTGGCGCCGACTTGTACTTGAGGGGAAACTGAGCGAACCCATCCCACCTCCAGGTGACGAAGTCCGCTAATAAAAACAGGTAATATATATTTTCTTCGACAATGAAAAAGACTAAAATAGCAGGGCCTGCACCTGCCTAATTTTAGTTTTTATTGCCTAACCGAAAATATACATTACCTGTAGTCCCACCCAAGCCTCCCCTCAATCAGTAGGTTCTGGGTGTGGAATAATAATACCTAACGGTCGGCTGCGCCGTGTTATAGACGGTCCAAACCTGCGCATGCGCAGTAGGTACAAGTCCGGCTGGGATTCAAGCTCCAAAGCTTCTAGGGTATAATTCTAGCTCAAAAGGAGAATCGCTAATAAAAACAGGTAATGTATATATTAGGTTAGGCAATAAAAACTAAAATTAAGAAGGTGCAGGCCCTGCTATGTTAGTCTTTTTGGCTGTAACTCCTTAACTGTCAACAAATCAAAAGCATAATGTGAAGCAAATACGTTCAGCACACAATTCTGGACAGGAAAGGTGATATAAATCTTTCTTACTATCTGTAAAATACTTACCTCTAGTATGTGCTAAAATCGTTTCGATTTGCTTTTCCTACCCGAATTTTTTAAACCCCATAACGTTTAAAAACCTTTGCAACAATTGCAATACAATGAGGTTAGCCTTACTGCCACCTGGAGCGCAACAATCACTGCTACCAACAATACAGCTCCAGCCTCCGAACGTTACTTTCGTTTCGGGTACAGACAAGAGAGGTTGTGTTTGTCTGTGCTCTTTTTGTTTTTGAACGCTGGCGGTGTAAACGAGCGCCACCGAAAAACGCCAGTTTTTCAAACATTTGACCAAATCGGCCCAAATTTTCAACATCAATAGCCTGTCCAAATACAAGCCTCTTGGGGAAGCCCAAATCCGGACTTTCCACCTGGATGATCTTAAAATCTGCATTTGAAAATCGCCAAAACCAACCGAAGCACTACTTCATCATGGCCGCCATTATTGAACTGTGTATTTATGTATTTTTATTTTATCCTTTTCTTTTTAGGGCAAAAAGCCCGAACACACTAGCTTAGTGCATTTTAGGAGGAGCTTCCTCTGCGAAGGTACTAAACCTCGATTTTATGTACAGACAACCATTTGTAGTGTGATATTTTTTATTGTGTTTGTCGGCCGCAATTCATATGATAAATTTCCACAACGATCAATTTTAACTTCAAAATTTAAACGTTAAACGTTCCCAGTTACTTAATGCATTATAGCATCCAACTAAGCTAGTTTATTTAACCGCATTTATACTTTTATTATATTTTTTTGCCCCCAGAAACGCTACCATATTTCCAACGTAATTCGACCTGGCATTCTACCGGAAACGAATTTTTCAGTGTATATATGTTTGTTTTAGTTCTCCTCTAAACCCGACTGAGACCTTCCGAATGTTGCCCCTAGCTTGTACTACTATTAAAAACCAAAAGATATTTATAAAATATCTATTCAAACCCAATCCGAAAGTCAAACTGTGCAAAAACTTCGAATCCTCAATTTCTCCCCCCCCCCCCCCAGCCAAAACTAGTTGTGGTGTATAACACTGCAGTTTACAGTGAAAGCTTATTAAATCTAATAGTAATGCTTTCTGCATTACCCAAAGACAAGTATTAAGCTTTAACAAGAGCCTATTCACGTTGCAAACATGTAAATATTTATTCCATAGTCAATATTTCAAAGTAAAGGCCTATTTCCCAAAGTTCAATTGAGTAAAACTCAAAACAGGCCCACCTTTACATGTCCTTACTCCTTCAAACGGCTCTGCACCCAGTCCCTTTGTTCAACCGATTTCTTCTCCCACTTTCCATTGTTCTCCTGGCCCTCCACCAATCAGACCCCCGCAGCTATCCTCGACGTCCGCGCTTTACCCCCTCCCCAGCTCAAAGCATCCACAGCACAGCTCACAGATTTCAAGCTAGAGAAGGGTCACGCCAATCGGGAGTGGAGACGCCATGTCCGGAGAATGCCATGCCGGGCACAATGGTAGTGGTTCGTATGTTATAGTTTAGCTTTTGAAAGTTCAGTTTAGGACCCCCATATTCTAAATTTTAGTTTAAAACTTAACTTAACTCTCTAGCTTGTAGAAATTATGGTGGTGACGCCTGTAGCGGCATCTTAGGTTTTCTCACCCCATAACATAAGAGTGGTTCTCTTCCTGAAAACCAATTTTTCCAGTTTATTTTAAATGGATTTTTAACTTAAACTAATTGGCGGTTTGATCTTTGTGGAAGTCAAATTGAAACACACTGATGCCTAAGTGTAAAATTGCCGGGCTTTTTATTACTTAGAACAGTTTCTGCGGGAACTAAGGGAGGTTGATCTTTTTGTACTTGGAAAACTTAGAAACATAACTGTGGACGGTTGATCGTGTATGAAACATACTGTCAGATAGACTTTAATCAGTTGCGGCTGTCAAGTCTTGCGGGTGTCTCCGGGACCACCCATGATTTACTTTTTCTAATGTGAAAATTTAAACTATTATTCAAACAAAGTGTGTTTGTCTGAATTGTGAATTGCTACTTTGTAAATTCAAACTTGTTGCTTTTAAATAATTTATTTCAAAAGCTTTCAGAAGCAAACCATAATGTAAAGTGTTGTTTTCATTCTCTGTTGCAAAAATAAAACCAGGAGTTTTAAGCTTCAGTCGTTTGCTAGGTTTGATTAATTGTATTTTAGTGTAAAATAAATATGTAGCCCATCATTTAATTTTAGCTAGTTAAACAGTTAAATCCACCGTTGGTGGCAGCGATACCGACAGTTTAAGGTTAGGCCCCTTTAATTAGGACCGGCGCTCTATCCCCCATGCTGGGACAGTGCCCATGCTGTGTTTAAGAACGTAAAAAGTCGTCGTAAACACCGTTAAACCTCAAGCTGATACTCCACGTACACCAGGGAAACCGAGGGCGTTACAAGCACTTAAGCCATCGTAGCGTCCGCCGTTACCACTGGTGGCAGCGGTGGGATGAACAGGTGCTGTTCCCGTCAAGCGTTTTCCCCCCTGCCATGCTACATGCCTAGAAGGATGCAAGCCACTTCCAACTAGACGTCTGTGGTCCAGCCAAAGATGGCCACGAAGCAGATGCCTGTGACAAACTAAAAAGTCACGAAGCAGAAGTAGTACTAACGCAAAAAAAATAGTACAACCCCCGCCCGCAGCTCTTACAACTACCGGCGCCAGGAAGCAACAGCTGCCGCTTCCAGTAGACGTCCTCCAGCCGAGAGCCGTCCAAACCCCAACCGATGCTGTAGGAGAAAAGGCCCGAGAGGGAAACTACGCTCCGTGCAGCCAAGCTGTGGATTTTGTGTGCTACACCGAGGTCCCGTGGATTAGACCGCCAGTGACGATCGACTCCTGAAAATTAGTGCCGGACTTCCCATACTACGGTGGAACGGAAGGACAGACTGACCGTACAGCGATTGTACAATTGGGTAAGTGTACATGAGATATGCTTAAAGGCCGCCAAGCCGAGTTTCGTAATTATTAGCATTTATGCAATTTAGCTATTCGTATACCAGAGCGCTGGGAGTCTTGAAAGTGTATTTTTTATGTGCAATCTTACTGGATTTGGGAGAGAAGTTTTTTAAGTAATTCTCTCTGCTCAAACTTAATGTTAAATTTTAAGCGGCTGCTTTTAATTTTTGTTTCATTTATAAAAGCTTTATTTTGAAACCACGTTAACCATTAAGACTCAAAATGTCCGAAATGGAAGAATTAGAAGAAATCATTCGTGATGTCCAAAACAGGGATCTAAAGAAAGCCTGTTTAAACTTAGGCTTTACCGTTAGCGAGTCTAGAGCCGCGTCACAGAAAATCTTACGCGTAGCCTTCGAAGATGGCAAATTAGATTTAAACGAACTTTCTGATGCACTAACAAGCGCTATTGAAAGGAGAGACGCTATCCTTTTAACAAATGGAAAACGAACTTATTCTGAAAGCAGAAGAATTAAAGTTAAGAGCCGTAGAGGTTGCGGACGCAGATAAGCGCCGTACGCATGAACTAGCTTTAAGGGACCAAGATGTCCAAATTAAAGACCGTGCCAGTGCTACGGAATTAGCTAAACTGGCCAAGCAGCTCGAACTAGCAAAGGTAAATGCTGCTACAATAAATCTTAACCCCGCTCCAAATGGAGCTAACGGCGCTCCCCCAGCTCCACCAAATCCAGTTCCTAAACATGGTAAAGTTGCGGCCGTAGTTCGTCTCGTCAACAAGTGAACGCCTAAAACTGAAATCAACAGTTTTCTTAAAATTTTTGAACGTACAATGACTGTCAAAAAATTCCTAGAGACCAATGGGTCACGGGACTCCAACCCCTCGTCGGTGAGGTTTTGATTAAAGTTTGCGATCAGCTCACAGACGCTGAGATGCAAGATTATGAATTAGTTAAAAGTAAATTGCTTGCCCGTTTTGTCCAGACAAAAGAGTCAGTTCAAACTCAGTTTCGCTCACTCGAGAAACAAGTAGACCAGCAATTTTTCGACTACGCGTATGAATTAGAAACGTTTTCACTCGTTGGTTAGCTTTAGCTAAGGTTAACCGGGACTATGACAAACTTGTCAATTTAATGCTTTTAGAGCAATTTTATAAATGTTGCCTTACCTCACTCCGGAAATGGATCCTTGATCAAATTAAGTTAGGGACGTTGGCTTAAGCAGTCCAACTTTGTGACGAGTTCACAACCCGCAATAAACAGATTGCTAACGAAACTACCACTCGTGTAGCCAAAATACAGCCCATAGCTGCACCGTCGAACCAAGATTCTAAACCTACTGGTCAACAGCGTGGTCACAACCATAACCACAACACGACAGCTAATCCGGCCGGATCTATCAGTGTGAAAGCAGATAACCCTGGAGGGGACCCTGCCATAAACATTAGTGCTAGGGAAAAAACTAACCCTAATCAAGATAGCGTTAGGCGCTGCTACGTGTGTAATTCTCCCCAACATTTTCGTAGTCAATGCCCCGAACTTAACTCGAAACCCCAGCAAGCAAACGCATGTTTCCCAGTTGGGAAAAGTGCCAGTAAAATTCTTAAGGCTAGTACGCTGTCCGCTAGCATAGGGAAAAATAAAATAAATATTTTATGCGACTCCGGAAGCACAGTTTCGCTAGTTAGCGCTAGGCTCGCCAGAAATTGGCCGGCTTAAAGCGAAGGGTTCAATGTCAAACTGCCTTATGTAGCCAAGTGTTTACATTAGATCAGGTAAATCTAAGCCTAAGGTTAGATGATGGCACAGTGTTAAAATAAGTAGCATGCATTACACCGGTCAACAATTCGGTCTACGATGTCGTTTTAGGCGTGCCAGGAATAGAATCATTAAGCCTACTACGCAGACCCGTAACCGCCCCGCCCCGTGATTTTCCTTCCCTGCCAACCGAGGTGGCTACGCCCCCCGTCAGAAACGGCCCACGTCAATCAAAGAAACGTAAGAGCCACCGCAAACAAACCAGCCCCGTGGGATTGGTCATGCCCCAATCCCCCGCAGTGCTTCCGCCTATCGTCGTTAAGTCCTCAAGCACAGACGAAAGGGGTCTGCTGAAGACTTCGGAAGTCAACCCATTACGAGATAATGAGACCCAAGTTTCCTCCCTTGACCAATGGATGGACTGTCGCCATCTTTGTTGGTGTAAGCAAGCAACGAAAAATGCGTTGAACCTGCCTCCTAAAGGCAAGATAAAACGAAGTTTGTCAGCTAGTGATATAAACCAAAGTTTAGTCATGTCAGATAAACTCGGAATTAACGAATTTAGCTTTGACGAATGGCTTAAGTTACGTGAGTTAACTTCCCCCAATCTTAAGTTGGAAATAGGTAATTTAAAGATCTGCATTAGAAATGTTCCCCCTATATGCTTTGATTTTTTCCCAGAGTTTTGTAAAGTTAAATTGCCAGATTTTAATCTAAATTAAAACTAGTGTGTTGAGCAAATAAAAACCTAAACATAATTTTTTCCAGTCCTTTTTTTTTTAAAGTAGGACCGATGTTTCAATGCGAATTCTACATCAGTCTAGGGTGGAAATAAATGCATTTATTATGGCTCTAGCGCTGAATTGGTGTTGCCAATAAAACGGAGGTTTAATATCTAACCTAAAGTAGTTTTTCTCTAACTTAGAGTTTTTTTTTTATTACAAGTAAACCGGAAATCTAACCAAGTAAATTTCCCGTGCATGTTTTCTTTAAACAATGAGTAGTTTGTCGCTACAACCGTGGCTCCATCTAGGAGCAACCAAACCTAAAATAGTGTATTTGCTGAATTTTAAATCTTAAAACTTCAGAGTCTACTGGACAAACCTGGAAAGCATCTAGTGAATGTTGCTGCCTCAAGCCAGCATTTTCGTTAAACATTTATTTTTGACAATTATTTTTACCTGCATTTTTAATTTTGTCATTTTGGTCAGTTGGGAGCTCATCCTGAAGCAACTCCCAGTTAATTCCCGTTTTGGCCTTCACACCTAAATTTTAAGTGCCTATGTTTTACTCTTTTTGTCACTATCAACGTCTCCCTTTGTGGGAGAATATTGACAAAGATTGTAACGACACTAATTAAATATTCATTAGGAATATTCTACGAGAGTTGCAATCTGTCCCCGGTTGGCTCTTCTTTAAGTTTTCTACGAAATGGTTTTCTTTATAAAAAACCGTATGTCTTACCTCTGAGGGCGAAAGGTCAACTCTGTCATTAGAAGGTTGTTGGTTTTTATCCACAAAACCTCCCAGCGATTGTGTTGTTATATTTAAGTTATGGGTCTTATCTCAAAATCCTTCTGTGTCAAATTGCATATGTAAACAAGTTGTTTGATAACCTTTAACCATTCTAGTGGTATTAGTTGCTGTTAAATAGAGCCGGTGTTCTACCACGTGTTCACAGAATATTCTCTTCTAAAAGTTATCGCAACCTAGGTTGAGGGTGGACGGCGAGGTATTTTCGGTAGTTTCGCAGCTAAAAAAAATCTACAATTTGACATAATCCGGACTCGTGAGAACGATTAAGTGGCGGGAAGCCTCATTTGACAGTATTCTTTTACAAAAACCATAACTTTGTACTTTTATTCAAACTAGTGTGTTTCTTGATGAATGTCCTTTTGCCCCATTTTCAAATACTTGTACGATATTCCTGCACCAATCAACGTGGACAGTATTTAGTTAATGGCTGCAAAGAAGCATCAGTTTTTATGTGTAACTTTTAATTTTACTTAAAAGTTTTCCTAGCCGCAAAAACGTTGGTCCCCAAAAAATACAAAATGGCAAAGTCAACATTTATGTAAACAGTGTATTTTATTTCATGTCAATTTTTGCTTATTTTGGCGGTCTTGTGTGTATTGCATATCTTGTGTGCACTAACTCTTATATTTTAGCTTTTATTCAGAGTTCTCAGGAACCCCGAATAAAATCTTGCGTTTGGGGCGTGTAAACGAGCGCCACCGAAAAACACTAGTTTTTCAAAAATTTGAAATTTTTTCTTGAGGCACCCAAAATGCCTCGATTGTGACAATCTCCCCGTTTTTGCAATAATGGACCAAATCGGCCCAAATTTTCAACATCAATAGCTTGTCCAAATACAAACCACTTGGGGAAGCCCAAATCTGGACTTTCCACCTGGAAGATCTTCAAATCTGCATTTGAAAAACGCCAAAACCAACCGAAGCACTCCTTCAACATGGCCGCCATTATTGAACTCTGTTTTTATGTATTTTTATTTTATCCTTTTCTTTTTAGGGCAAAAAGCCCGAACACACTAGCTTAGTGCATTTTAGGAGGAGCTTCCTCTGCGAAGGTACTAAACCTCGATTTTATATACAGACAACCATTTGTAGTGTGATATTTTTTATTGTGTTTGTCGGCCGCAATCCATATAAAAAATTTCCACAACGATCAATTTTAACTTTAAAATTTAAACATTCCCAGTTACTTAATGCGTTATAGCATCAAACTAAGCTAGTTTATTTAACCGCATTTATACTTTTATTATATTTTTTGCCCCCAGAAACGCTACGTAATTCGTCCAATTTTGTCCAACGTAATTCGACCTGGCATTCTACCGGACACGAATTTTTCAGTGTATATATGTTTGTTTTAGTTCTCCTCTAAACCCGACTGAGACCTTCCGAATGTTGCCCCTAGCTGGTACTACTATTAAAAACCAAAAGATGTTTATAAAAGATCTGTTCAAACCCAATCCGAAAGTCAAACTGTGCAAAAACTTCGAATCCTCAATTTCTCCCCCCCCCCCCCTTCCCCCCCAGCCAAAACTAGTTGTGGTGTATAACATTGCAGTTTACAGTTAAAGCTTATTATATCTAATAGTAATGCTTTCTGCATTACCCAAAGCCAAGTATTAAGCTTTAACAAGAGCGTATTCACGTTGCAAACATGTAAATATTTATTCCATAGTCAACCTTTACATGTCCTTACTCCTTCAAACGGCTCTGCACCCAGTCCCTTTGTTCAACCGACTTCTCATCCCACTTTCCATTGTTCTCCTGGCCCTCCACCAATCAGACCCCCGCAGCTATCCTTGACGTCCGCGCTTTCCCCCCTCCCCAGCTCAAAGCATCCACAGCACAGCTCACAGATCTTAAGCTAGAGAAGGGTCACGCCAGTCGGGAGTGGAGACGCCATGTCCGGAGAATGCCATGCCGGGCACAATGGTAGTGGTTCATATGTTATAGTTTAGCTTTTGAAAGTTCAGTTTAGGACCCCCATATTCTAAATTTTAGTTTAAAACTTAACTTAACTCTCTAGCTTGTAGAAATTATGGTGGTGACGCCTGTAGCGGCATCTTAGGTTTTCTCACCCCTTAACGTAAGAGTGGTTCTCTTCCTAAAAAACTATTTTTCCAGTTTATTTTAAATGGATTTTTAACTTAAACTAATTGATGGTTTGATCTGTGTGGAAGTCAAATTGAAACACACTGATGCCTAAGTGTAAAATTGCCGGGCTTTTTATTACTTAGAACAGTTTCTGCGGGAACTAAGGTAGGTTGATCTTTTTGTACTTGTAAAACTTAGAAACATAACTGTGGACGGTTGATCGTGTATGAAACATACTATCAGATAGTCTTTAATCAGTTGCGGCTGTCAAGTCTTGCGGGTGTCTCCGGGAGCACCCATGATTTACTTTTTCTAATGTGAAAATTTAAACTTTTATTCAAACCAAGTGTGTTTGTCTGAATTGTGAATTGCTACTTTGTAAATTCAAACTTGTTGCTTTTAAATAATTTAAGGTTAGGCCCCTTTAATTAGGACCGGCGCTCTATCCCCCATGCTGGGACAGTGCCCATGCTATGTTTAAGAACGTAAAAAGTCGTCGTAAACACCGTTAAACCTCAAGCTGGTACTCCACGTACACCAGGGAAACCGGAGGCGTTACAAGCACCTAAGCCGTCGTAGCGTCCGCCGTTACAGCGGTTCGCCAGTGTTTGTTCCCGAATGATAAATGAATTTGGTGAATTCAGGTCTGGTTTTGGGCCTGTCTTTTCATAGACAACGAGATTACCCTTTGTGCTTGGTTTTTAATGAAGACAAGGTAAGAAGTGTACGTTTCTAACCAGTGTGCGTGGGGCCAGGATCCTTCTGCTTATGCATTATTCCGTGAGCCTTGGTTAGGCCTATTTTCCTGTTTGCGTTAGGCCTAGTTGTTGCACGATCCCTTAGAACGTTGTTGCTGTTGTGGTTCATTGGAAATGCATCCCTCATTTAAGTTGCGGACATCTTTCTGCTTCCTTTGATGTAAAAAGGTTTCTTTTTCATGGTTGGTTTTATCGGTTTTACTGCATGCTGTTTGGTTTTGCATGTTGCTTGCGGCGGCGGTGGTACCATCTACCGGCGCGGTGGGGAACTTTTCACCCACCGCTCATCGCCAATCGCTCGTCGCTCTGCGATGGTGGTGGCGCCCTCTTCCGGCGCGGTGGGGAACTTCGCGCCCACCGCTCGTCGCCCATCGCCAATCGCTCATTGCTTTGCGGCGGCGGTGGCGCTATTTTCTGGCGCGGTGGGGTATTTCTGGGGATGCTGTGCTGGCCGCGGGGAGCCGGCGCTGTAATAAACCCTGGCCGTTTTCGGCTGTTTTTAAGTGCATCTTGGTAATTATAAATAACCGTAACAATTTTTAATGATTAATTCCTTTGATTAAGGCTGTTCTGGTTTTCGTAGCAGCATATTCGTGTTTTGAATTTTGTTTCCAAATCATGAAATTTGTGTCAATTCTTTTTCAGTGGATTGATTTTGTGCATGTTTTTCGTTTTGTTGAATCCTTTGCATGCCATTGGCGCTTCACTGGGGTGCTTTCACCCTAGCATCGTTTGCTGTATTTATGTTTGCATAGAGTGGTCGATGACTGTTCGTCAGTTTGGTGAGTGTTCTAAAGGATTAGGAAGTGCATTGGTTGTGTTGTGGAGTGAAATTGAGGCTGTCAGCACAGGGTCTGTGGCAGCACAGCAGCACACGGTCGTGGCTAGATCGGAGCTGTCTGTGGGGGCATGGTGGCTAGTGGAAGGCAACCGAATCGCAATACAAGCCCCTCATCTCGTAGTGGTGAACCCGCAACGAACGAGATTTTGCCACTATTTTGTTTTCTCGCCAGGGGAAATAGGCCCTCGCTCGGGCCGTGGCGACCGCCACGAGGTCCGAGTGGTGCTATTTGTCCGGCAGGCGATAACAATCGTCGTACCCGGGACAAGACAGTGGCTCATAGTCAACAGGTGGTTGGCGGTGCAGGTATGTAAGGAGGACTGTCGGCACGGGGTCTGTGGCGGCACAGCAGTCGGTCAGGAGACCCGAGACTGTCTGTGAGCGGCAGAGTTCTACAGGTGGAACTGAGATGGCGAAGAGCAACTTTGAGGACAAAGTGAGCCCCTGGAAAATCTCGGATCGTTGATGGAGAGGGAAACCGAGATTCAGCCACTACTGTGTTTTCACTGGGAGGTGAAACAGACCCTCGTTTGGGGCTCCCAAACCCCGAGCAGTGCCGAGGCAGTACCTCATCGCCAGCAGGGAGCTGGTAATTTGCCCGAGAGGCGTGTTGATGCGCTTGGCATAGCCCGTGGAAGGGCGCATTGCGTGGCAATGCATCACAGCGCATCGCATCGCTCATTGCCAGTGATTTGTTGCGGTTGGTGATTGGCGATTGATCGTGACAGGAAGGTTAGTCCGATGAGGCCGTGCCTAAGTTGTGATGTCGTCGGGGTGCCCTTCGTGGGCATACTTCGCAAGTTTTTGTTCAGGAGGTTCGAAGGCTTCTTTTGAATTTGCGTCCCTGCTACGTGGCGTTTTCGCTCTTCACGCTCCGTGTCTGTTCAGCAGCATTTCGAGCCAGGCAATTCCCATCGGGAGGCGGGCTGGCCATGCGAATGTGCGCCGATTTGCGCGCATGTGTGGATTCCTCCGTTTTCTGTGCGTGAAGTTGGCATTTTTGGTGTGCTGGTGAGAGCATGGTGGCCGTGCTCGTGGTTCAGTGGAAGGACAAGTAAGGTAATTCGACGACGTGAATGTTTTGAAGGTTTTCCTTCGGGCGTGGCCTGCTAGACCCCCCCTTCCCCTTCCGGGGGCTTCCTGGAGTGTCGCGGGGAGCATAGTTTGCTCCGATCTGCTTACTGCAAACGCGGAGGACATCTGCAGGGTTAGGCAACACCTAGGTGAATCAGGTCGCGGCTCATTGTGGGTCAGTGATCACCTTTGATGGTTGCTAGTTCTTCGCCGTTGTTGGTTGCTCGTCCGCTCGGTGCCATCCCGCCACTCCTCGTCGGCCGTGAAGTGGCTTGGGGGTTTTGGTTGTCCATTGGGAAAGGAAACAGTGGGAGGGTGGCCAGTCTTGAGTGATACAACCGGTCGCCCCCCTCCCTCCTCGCTCGGATCCCTTCTTCTGTGAGCTGACACGGGAACTTTGAAGGGGATGGTGATTTTCTTGGAGGGGCTCGCACCCCATAGATGTGGAAAAACTTGGGACACGACTTTGGTCGTGGTCCTTCTGGGGTGGCTGCGCATTTGGATTAGTTTAGGGATGGCTCCCACATCCCATGATTTGGTGGGGATTTCATTAAACCCTTCCGTTTTCTTTCAATGTTCTGATTCGTTGGTCTAGAGTGCATGACAGACGATGCGTCGCTGGATCTACCTTCGTGGATCTCCAGTCAGGGGTGGGGGACCCCCCCCCCCCCCCGCCCCCCCCCTGGGGGGGGGCGGGCACTCGGACATCGGGCAACGGTCTTCGGATCGATGTGGTCCTTGGAGCAAGCTCCGTACGGGGAACCCAGCTTTGTGGGTGCTTGGAGACGGTCTTGAACAGGTCTGGTTTGGTTCGGTCACGTTTTGTATTGGCGGCGCTCATCCAACCGGGCGAGACTTATTCTTGGTCTTGAGTCGGCAGCAGAAGCAGCATGGTTTCATTCGGGGCGCAAGCGTCTTGCCTTCGCATGGTGAAATGTGCGAATTGGTGCCCCAGTTAGTGTTCGTGTGTGACGAACACGGTGACACGGTTCGGTGATTGATACCTCAACTCAAACTATCAACAACCTGAGGGAAACTTTGTTTACGGCAACGAACACTTTTTTTTTCTCGGTGCCTCGGCCGTGAAAAACCCCAAATTTCAAACGCCTGTAACTTCCAAGAAAATGGACCAATCCGTCTCATCTAAACAGCTCTTAATAGCCACGAACTTTATCTGTTTTCCCCCGCAAACAGAACACGAAAATTCCTTCTAGAACTTTCACAACATCCATTTGAAAAACGCACGAAACCGATGCCGTAAAATCACCGTAGCGCACGAGACGCCATTTTCGCCACTTGTAAAAATTTGTATTTACTTTTATTGTTCACTTAGGCATAAAGCCAAAAACATTAGTTTAATATTTGTAAGGAGGAGCTTCCTCTGCGAAGGTACTTAACCTCCATAATAATTGTACAGATACTTTGTTTTGATATTTCTCAAGTAGATTTAAGGTGACGATCTAAGATGCACTTGAGAAATGTCCGACATCCAAAAAAACCCTAATTTTACGTCTACAATTATTAACACAACTATTTAAAATGCGTTTTAGCATTTGCTGGTAACCATAACTTTTATTTTATAATAATCTTTTAACGTAATCGTTTGCCATCGCAACTACCGGAGCTCAGGCAACATTTTTTCTTACGAATTTTCCCGGACACGTCTTTTCTGATTTTCCGTAGTTATTCCTAGCAAAACTGACTTGGCTTTCGATTTCCCAAAGTAAACCTAGCCTCCCAATGTTTATAACCGAATTTATTGAGATCATTCCTTCAATAGTCGCGATGCATAACATCGTGGTTAACTAAGAAAACAATCCGTAGTAATTAAAGGCCATATTCACGTTCCAAACAATGAGTTTAACTCTACCGGCCTCTCTCTACCACGCAGTCAATAATTGTTCCTTCAAACGGCGCCAAGCGAAAAATCCTTTGCGCTGCCGACTTTTCTATTGTTCTCAAGGCCCTCAGCCAACCAGACCTCGTAGCTCTCCTGGTCGTCCGCGCGAACTTCCGGTAATGTGTATATAACCCCAGCCCAAGGAGGCAATCGTTAGCTCACGCTCATCAGGTCTCAAAGCCAGAGGTGACTACGCCAGTCGGTATAGGAGATGTCCCGTCCGAATGTTGCCATGCCGGGCAAAGGTAGTTGGTTCGTATTAGACTAGCGTTAGTTTAGAAAATTTAATTTTGGAAACCCCATTCGAAATTTTAGTTTTAAACTTAACCTAACCTTAAGCTTTGAGGGAATTATGGAGGTGGAGCCATAGTCGGCATTCTAGGCCCCCATCGCCATAACGTCAGGGTTCACGGTCCCTTTCTAAAAACCAGCTTTTTTCCCGTGTTTATTATTATGAACTTAATCTAAACACTAAATCTGCATTTAGACGACGTATTTTCAAGGGTGCTTCCCCAAATACTAAGGATCTACAGATTTGAAGATTTGATTCTAGGTCAGACTTAGAAAACATAGTCTTGACTATTTGTGTGTAATTTACGCAGTTTGCACCAAATAGATTTATTTCATGTAATTCCCGCGGTTTGCATGTTATAACGGGTTCCCGAGGTCCCACAAACATTTTCTAATCGAAATTGTAGTTTTTACTCTTCACCCAGTTGTGTGAAGTTTGAGTCGAATTTCATGTAAATTCTTGTTGATTTTTCCTGTTGTAAAAATCTTCGTGCTTTAATTTGAAAGCCAATTTTCTTGTGACACTAGTTGAATTTTAAATGTAATTGTTTATATTTATTTGCCTTTTAATAAACCACTGAGTTTGTAAAACGCCTGTTTTTCTGCTAGTTAGACTAAATGTAGAAGTTATAGTTCTTCAGAAAACCACTTAATAATTAAACTTACAGCTGCATTTAGAAACACCCACCTTGTGGCAGCGAATACCCCCCTTTAAAGTTATCTAGTTAGCCTACAGTTAGGACAAATGACTCTCTGTTACCCATGCTGGGCCAGTAGCATACGTGTGCTGTTTTCCGTAAAAGTAAAAACCGCCACCGAACTAGAAGTTTAGAGGTCAAAACCACATTGATGTCGGAGAAGTTACAAGCACCTTGAGAATCGTAGCTTCGGCCGCTACAAATGTGACGAAAGTGATGTGCTTTTGGATAAATTTTGCATCCTGGAGAGAAGCCGACCTAACACAAGGCATTTTCCAGGGTCGCCCACACAAACTTTTTCCTAGTGGAGAAGTGGTGGAAGTATGCAGTTTGTACGCAGTGGATACCAGGACTGCAGTCGATGCAACCAAGGGCAATACACCGGTGATCTGCACGCTGCAATTTGCATCGCGGTTTTGCATGCGATTGGTCCTCCGTGTGATCGCGTTTCCACCTTGGTTCCGTGCAGAGAATCGGAACAGACGCTGCCCCTAAACCGTGGTGACATTGGCGCAAAAGACGTGGGTTCCTCCGTGGGAGACGGAATGGACACAGTTCCCGGTAAGGGCCCTCCATTCCTACCTGGCAGCCTTCGTGGAGAAGGGTAGGGAAAAGTGCCAGCCGACCCCGTCTTTTCTGGCAGTGGAGCCAGATGATAGGGGTGTCCTTCCCCAACCGTTGTCCCCCTGTGATGGTAGGCAGATGGGTGTGCCAAGTTTTCAGCCATGCCTATGAGCAGGGTCCGGAACATTTGGATCTGCCGGGGAAGGAACAAACCCATGAGGTGAAGGCGTCACCGGCGTTTTGAGCAATTGCGTCGGCAACGTTTTTGGATGAAGTGGCATTCTGCTCATGGGCAAACAAGGTCGCGTTCGTCTCTCATTTTCGGCGCAGTGTTGCTTCGCGAGATGGGGTGGTGTGCGACGTCCCCATGTGGCAACGGGGAGCGTGGTTGTTTTGGAATTAGTGGAAGAAGTGTGCACACTGTTGAAAGGGAGACAAGGCCTAAGGCACCGTTCAGACGTTGCCATGCCCATGGGAATTTTTCCCTATATCGAGAAGGTGAGGGAAAGATTAAAGGGAGCAATTGTGTTTTCGTCACGAAGAAGTACTTCAGTGTGACGGTGGTGAACTGCTTGTTGAACTCGTTGCATTCTGGAGAGGTCCTGACCTAACACAAAGCAGTGTTTTGAGGTTGGGACACAAGGACTTTTCCAAGTGAAGGAGATGTGGAAGAATGCAACTTGTGCACAGTGGAATGCACACAGTGGAATAAAAAGAGACTGCTATCAGCGCAAGCCAAGTCGGCTGTAGCAGGGATGTGAGCAGTCTGGAACCAAGGCTCAACCCAGAGAACAGGCGAGTGGGTGGGTGAGGTTCCTAGTTGTCAGAAAATTAAATGGTTGTGTACAGAAAAGAGGAATGTTGCAATGCAAAGAGGTTACAGGGTTCGTGCTGTCCCGCCATCCTATTGGACAAATTCAGAAACGACAATTTTAACTTGATTAAAATTAGTTTTTACTATCGTAAAATACTTACCTCTAGTAGGACCCGCCCGGCCTCCCCGCTTCGCAGAACCCTAATTGAGAAGGAAGGTGTCTGGTAAACGAAAGTGACGTTCGGAGGCTGGAGCTGTATTGTTGGTAGCAGTGATTGTTGCGCTCCAGGTTGCAGTAAGGCTAACCTCATTGCATTGCAAGTGTTGCAAAGGTTTTTAAACGTTATGGGGTTTAAAAAATTCGGATAGGAAAAGCAAATCGAAACGATTTTAGCACATACTAGAGGTAAGTATTTTAGGATAGTAAAAACTAATTTTAACCCATAACCGCCTAGATACGAACGTACGCCTTCAACGTATAACAGCGAAAAACTAAGTCCCAGCGCGAG
>JAHWFP010108981.1:147221-160913 GCA_023313725.1 Lithobius niger | reverse complement strand
GGGGGGGGGGGTGAGGTTAGTGTGACATCCTTTTTCAGGGGGGATACGAGTAGGTAACGAAATGTAACATTGGCCAAAAAATTGGTCAATAAAAGCATGACATACTTAATGAATGGTCCCAAGCATGCTAAGGAGGACTCAGTTCTTGTTCCTCTCAAAGCGAACTTGCTCTCGCAGTATAAAGGGAGGACCCACCATTCATACATGAGAGCCTTCCACCTTCATCTCTCTGGAGGCTGTATAAACCATTGGAGAATGCTAGAATTCCAGGTAATGTTTATTTTCGGTTAGACAATAGAAACCAAAATCGGTTTGAACACAGGCATTGGGAGGTATCCAGGGCTAGGTGTGCATGGTCGTAAAGCATGTTTGTATTAAAAATAAACGCTGCGGGGCTTAGTTCTCGATAGCTAAGGAATTCCAGTGCGAGTTTGCTTAATACTGAAATTAGGCCCTTGGCTCTCTTAAGAATTGTTAGAATGGCCAAGCAAATACTGTAACACATTAAAACAACCTGTGCCGCTGCTGGTGGGAATGGATGTTATGTGTTATCGTTTGTAGACTTAGTTACGCATGCTGAGATAAATTGACTTTGTTGACTTTGTGATGTAAGTTGACTTTGTTGAGAAAAGTACTGTTAGGACTAGAAATTAATGTGTGTTCATTATTTTCTTTTTTGCTAGACTATGTCATCATCTCAAGTGGCTCTCGTGACAGAAGGTCCTAAAATTATACACATACCCAACTTTGTGGGCCAGAGTAACTTAAATAAGACGTAAGTATAAAGAAAACGATCTTTGGCAAGTTGGACTAAATATTAAGGCTGTACAGATAAGGCTGTTCGAATGCTGAAAGATTTTATTGTAGCAATCACGGGTGTTAACTGGTTTTAATTTTGGAGTGGTCATCTATGGTGCAAGGTGTCGAAGAAATTAAAATGTGACCTCCAAATGTTCGATACTCCACCTCAGACCCCCTCCTCCTCTGCTACCAAAATTAAACTTGTTTGAAAATATGTTTGAGAAAAGGATATGGCTGTGTCATGATGGGTGACGTGCTGACACTGAATGACTAGACGAATCCATATTTTTGGAACACACTGAAAGTGTTTTACTCGTTCCGTTTTGGTAACACACGTTGTTGATTGTTCGGGATGGAGAATGGAACTGGCAGACTCTTGAACAGGGGCTCCGGATGCTGACTACAGCATGGGAGCATCCATCCATGACACTAGCAAGGGTAGGGTATCCTCACCGTTAATTAAAAACCTTCAAAGATGGTTTCATATTGGCAGAACTAATACAGTTAGTTTCAGTCACCATGCCTCCAACATAGTCGACACGAAATAGTCGTCAAATAAGAAATTTGCATGACGACAAGACTTTTTTAGAAAGCGTATTGGCAGAATACCATATCTGACACCTTGCAAACACTTAGGTAGTATTTGGCGAAATCGTGGTTGTTTTAATGAGCTTATACGTTGCAACGATTTTTGTGGTTGAGTCATGGTTACATGGTGGCCTAACTGACAGTATGATCGTTGATTCTTGGATCTACTCGACTATGCGTACAGATAGTGATGGTCGCGGGAGAGGGCTTTTGATCTTGGACCGAACTTGGCTCCAAGTTGCTATCGAGGAGATGGCATTGACCACCAAACGTATAATAATTTCTCTGCCAGATTCTAAAATAACCTGCATACTTAGCTATCTACCTGACAGTCACGATGATTCAGAGATCGTTCAGTTTTGTGAGTTTGTTGCTCGCTTCATAAACCTTGCGCATTCAAACTTGTTACTGGGCAACTTTAATCTATGATTGGTGAACTGGGACACCGGATTGGCCAGCGATTCCCATCACTTACTTTTTTTAGATTTGATAGCACCTCTTGGGCTAATTTAATTGGATGACAAACCTACCAGGTGAGAAAATATTCTCGACCGTCCTGTGCGATGATGACACTGTGGTGGGAGACCACTTTGGAAACAGTGACTACGAAATTTAAAATTTTTCCTTAAATGTATCCTCTTCTACTCGGGAAATTTATCTAGAAAGGTGACCAAAGTTATAGACACACGGGTGAGCTACCCTCAGCTACGGTCCTCACTGGAGGGCATCAATTGGGATGGTGTCATCTTTGACACTCTCCTTGAGAAAAATCGGGCATGGAACTGCTTCTTGAATATCCTTCATGGCCGCTCATTTAATTTGTGCCTTGTAAACCTGCGCCTTAAAAAGCAGGGTCTATCCCATTTCCTCGCTCCATCATTAAATTACGAAATCTTAAATTGAAACTTTAGAAAAGATACAAAGCAAATCTGTGTACAACTTCTTTGTTTATTACAACACCACTCGAAAGCATTTTTTTGAGTCAACTGAATCCTGGCATAGTGAGCGAGAAATGGCAGCGGTCTGGGTGGGTGGCCAGGCAGCGCTGTTCAAACACTATCGTCACGAAACTGCAGCATCTCGATGTCTCCCACCATTAAAGGCAAAAGACAACTTTGTCGTTAACAATGCTGCAGCATTCACATTAAATTCAGTCAATGGTGACGGTAAAGAGGTTCCAATGCCGACCTTTTTGAAATTAGAACCAAAACTTGCTTTGACGTTTTCTTAACTGAGTCCAAGGTAATTTCGGCCTTAAACAGGTTAACATACAGCCATTCGCGTGGCCTCGACGGTCTACGGCTTATTTGATTAAACAGATCGTAAACCAAATCTGCTACCCGCTCTCGAGACTTTTTACGTTGTCTTTTACAAATGAAATTCTTCCGGATACCTGGAGTAAACCTTTTGTCATCCTTATCTTTAAAAAGGGATCATCTTCAAACCCTCACAACTACCGTCCTGTATCCTTGACTTGTGTGGCTGGCCGTGTCATGGAGACCATTATACACGACGTGATCATCGTATTTCTCGAAGAACATGCCATCATTGGTCAGGATCAGTTGATTTTCATCCTCTCAGGTTGGACACTCGCCAGCTTTTGCTGGTACTTGATTGTTGGTCTGGTGCATTGCACCTTGATGTACCGTCGGACATAAATTATTTTGATTTCAAAAATGCTTTTGAGTAAGTTATTCACAGAAAGTTATTACTGAAACTACTGGAGTATGGTTTCCAGGGAAAACTTGAGCACTGTAACGTCGAGTTAACATTGCTTTCTTTTTTATTTGTGTATATTCAGCACACAAACCTTTTCGGTTTGGCATTGGCTTTCGGTTTTGGTATGGCGCTCTTCAACTAGGATATAATTGGGACCATCGTCCTACGTTTTCATTATTAAAAATAATTCTGAAGTTCGACTACATAAAAGCACTAATGAAAATGTCAACTTTCAATACTCGAGAAACTGCATCTCCTCTATCTCTCCCACCATTAAAGGTAAAAAACAACTTTGTCGTTGACAATGCTGTGAAGGTGGAAACCCTAAGCGCAGCATTCACATTAAATTCAGTCATTGGTGATGGAGATGGTATCGAACGAACCAATCAGCACTTGCGATACTGAAGAGTTTCAAAAATGGCCGTTGAAACGGCACATTTTATTCAATGAATAAAAGCTGTAACGTTGGAGTTGATGATGTCATTCATTGCTGGCAAGGAAAACGGGATTCCCTGCTCTCAGACGTGACCAAGATGGCAGCCATGCCTTTTTTTCCGGATTAAGATCGCTTGAACTGTAACAAGGTCTCGTATCAGACAACCTTGGTGAGGCCATCTTGACACCAGTCATTAAAAACCTGAGGGTAGAAAATCTTCGTTTCACGACGAACACTTTTTTTTCTTGGGCCTCCAGCACCAAGAAAACCTCACTACTCAACCTTGAATATCTCCATGGAAAATGAACCAATTCGACCAATTTCTTCAGCCCTTAATAGCCCAACATATCCTCTTCAATTCCACGGGAACAGATCATCGAATTTCATCTTCAATAAAAAACTGCAGCAGTTAGAAAAATGGTCCATACTGTGCCGGTCGCCGTTTTCCAAAAACTCTGTATATTTTGCAAATTATTCATTGAATTTCTTTTAGGCATAAAGCCAAAGACACTAGCTTAGTTGTGCGATAGGAGGGGCTGCCAAACGGTACTTAACCTCACATATATGTAAGGATACACACTTAGAACGATATTTTTTTATTTGTAATTCGAACTTACGACTTTTATTATGAAAAATGTCCGACCATCAATTTCACTTGTCTGCCTTTGCAAACAGTTTAAAACTAACCTAAATACGTTATAGCATTATTTATTACTAAGGTGGTATATTTAATCTTTTATTTTGTGCACAAATGCACTTTAGTAAACTTAATTTCTTGCCATGAACCCTACCAGAGCTCTTCGTGCATTTTAGTGTTATTTTACCGGACCCAGTGTTTATTAGGTGTTTATTTACTTTAAAATCTCCATCCAAACTCCGACCGTAGCTACCATCCCAAAGCCAATCGTAACTAGCTTATCCTTCTATTAATCATGCAGTAAAACTGAGCGTTCCTTCAATTAAATTCAGTTTAAAAGGCTTTTCACTTTATTAATCAAGTTAAAACTCGAATTGCACCTTCTTTAATCAAGTTAAAACTCGAATTGCACCTTCTTTAACAAGCCTTGCATCCTTCAAAGCTTAGAAAGGCAGTTTTCCATCTTCCTCTTTCTCCACCGTAAACTAAATTCCTTGTCTCCAGCTATTAAGCCTCTCAGCGCTAAGGGGGGAATGGCCCAGATACTCGACTGGGTAGTCACTGAGAGGCTTAAAAAGAATGTTAAAGTTACCAGTAGATTGAAGAATACCAGTGATCTTTTGGAGGACTTAAAGGGACTACGACTGGGCGAAGGAGAGATCATGGTGTCCTTCAATGTGGTCAAGATGTTCCTCCCCAGTTTGGAGGAGCCCCTATGGGCTACTCTAGCTCGCCAGTAATAGCTGAGATGGTGCTACAACATTTGGACGAGATGGTGTCAAAGTCTGGGCTGGAAGTGAGAGTGTGGAGGAGATTTGTAGACTATGCCTATTCGGTGCTTAAGGAGAAGAAGCTGGAAGAAGTGCTGGTTAAATTGGATAGCTGGAGACAAGGGATTGAGTTTACGGTGGAGAAAGAGAAGATGGAAAACTGCCTTTCCGATATTTGATGATTCACCGGGAAGATGGAAGCAAGATAGTTTACGAGCCGTATAGAAAGCCGATGGCAACAAGAAGGGGCATCCCATACCATTCGGGCCACCCGAAAGAACAATTAAAAGCCATAGCGCAGAATGAGTTTGTCAGGCTGGTAACCAACTCGACCACAATTGAGAAAGCATGGCCGCACCTCCTAGATGCAAAAGGGAGATTTTTGGAATTGGGATATCCTGGGGGTATGTTGAATGGACTCGTCAAGAAGTCAGTGGCCAGTGCAAAGGGGCAAATAGACTCGGTAGCGAGAAGCCGCAGAAGGAAGAAAAGCCCACAGTGTCGCTGATTTTCCTAGAAGGAGTAAGTAGCCCGATACAGACGATTTTGAAGGATAATGGCTTTGCTTCGTTTCTCAAGAACGAAGAGGGACTGGGAAAAAAGATTCGAAAGAAAAATAAAGTGGAGAATGCCAAACGAATGCAAAGGCAGACCCAGAAATCTCAAGATGAGCGGGCTCTAGGAAAAGTGGCAAACACCCGAGAAGGAGTTTATAGAGTGCCATGCAAGGACTGCGATACCGTATACATTAGACAGACGAGAAAAGGTGTTCGGACACGGCTTGGCCAACATACGGGGAATGTGAGGAACAAGAAGAAGGGTAACGGCATAGCAGTCCATTGCATGTAAAACCAGCATGAAATGATGTGGGACAGAACAAAGACACTGATTCGTTGGAATTCTAGATGGGACAGACATCTGAGAAATTTGGAATCTATTGCAATTAAGCTCCATGAAATTGGAAACACACCACTGATGAATATGCAGGGCCCTTCATCCCCTCAAGTGTCTAACCTAATTGGAGTCGATCTGAGAAAACAACTGAATGCAAAATGGAAACTTGAGAGGTTGGGAACAGCCTACTGAAGACGTGAGGCTTGGCAGTGACGAATGGCCTTCTAAATTCGGGAGGCTACGCGAAGCGGCGATCTCAAACTCGGATGGCGATCGTGTTCACAACGAAGAATGTAAACAGAAGATAATCTTAACTTCAAAGAGCCTGAAGAAGCCTGCATATATGTTATATGTTATGCCGGGGGTACAGATAGTTGTATGAAAAACCCTCGCGTAGTGTACAGTTACATAAATCGTATAACGCAAGCCACCAACAGGCTTGGTCCTTTGCAGTGTTCTGATGGATCTGTTGTCCTGTCTCCACTTGACAAAGCCGAGTTGCTGAACTCTATTTTCTCACCTGCGAATAAGAATTTTATACCTTTACCCCATAGATTGCAAGGACCAACACGCAACAGACTTGTGAGTGTGCAGACTATTTCCGATCTGCTTTTGGAATTGGATATGAGCAAGGCTGCTGGTCCGGATCAAATTTCGCCATGGGTACTGCGACACTGTGGTAATTCCATTGCTCCTGAATTATGTAATATAGTTCATCGCTGCTTGGAAACAGGTATGATACCTGAAGACTGGAAGGAAGCCAATATTGTACCGGTTCATAAGAAAGGTACCAAAACCGACCTGAATAATTACAGACCAATTAGCCTCACGTGTGTCTGCAAAGGTGTGTGAGAGGGCCATTAAAATTATATTGGAAAGAGAACTTCAGGAAAATAAAATTGAGGACATTGCTCAACATGGTTTCGCAAAAAATAGATCTTGTTTCACTAACCTCCTAGTGGCGCGGAATAATTGGACATACCATTTGGACAAAGGTGAACCAGTTGATGTTTTTTTTTTTGATATCGCTAATGCATTTGGTAGCATTGGATCATGGTATGCTTATCAAAACACAAATTGATGATGGTTTATCCCTTGAAGTTATTAATTTTTGTATTGCCTTCTTTACGGAACGGCGACAAAGAGTGGTGATTGATGATATTCATTCTGTTTGGACTGATGTTAGACTTGGCATTACTCAAGATACCATGCTTGGCCACAGAAGTTTTGCGGTTCACACAGCCAAGATACAAGTTAAATCGCATGCACTTAAATTTGTGGATGATCTGAAAATCGGTAGGGCAGTTAAAACAATCCTAGATAGGTGCGAGTTTCAAAAGGATATTAAAACACTGGAAACTTAAAACTTAACTTTAATCCAAAAAAATGTCATATAATGCATCTCGGCCACAGTAATCCAAAACACATTTACATCCTTGGAGGTCAGGTCATAGGTGAGGTTACTGAGGAAAAGGACCTGGGTGTGTGGGTCACTAACAGTTTAAGTGTGTCCATGCAATGTGCTACAGCGCCTGCCAGTGCCTTCAGACAGATTGGACTCCTCTCGAGACACTTACCCAAATTGGATGCCAACTCATTTAAACTGCTTTACAAAGGGCTTATTCACCCTCACCTGGAGTTTGCCAATATTTTAGTGGCTTCCCTGGTTACAGAAAGACATTAATCTTCTTGAAAAGGTTCAACGGCGGGCAACTAAGAGGCTTACTAAATTGAACTTTTTGAGCTATGAACAGCGTTGTGCTTCTTTAGGGCTTACAACTCTGCTGATCGCAGGAGACGGGGTGCGATCATTGAGACTTATAAAATGTTCCTTAAGGGAGAAGAGGAGCAATTCTTTAAGCGCTCGACGATAAATCTTACCAGAGGCCACTCTTTTAAACTGGAAAAACCATCTGTTCGACTTGATACTGTATAAGAAAAAACTTTTACTCGGTTGCTGTTACAAATGATTGGAACTCGCTTGATAAAACAATTCAGTGGTTGCCATACTACTAACACTTTAAAACGACGTCTGGTCAATACCGTCTTCAAGACCAGGGCCGTAGGGAAGGGTACTTGGTTGGGGGGGAGTGACTTTCATTTTGCCAACTCAACTTATGATTTTGCCAACTGGTTTAAAGAATGCCAGTAGTGCTGCCAGTAAAGTACTTTTGAGGGGGTCCGTTAAGCTCAGCTAGGAGTGTCGCGGCGTCGACCCAAAACTGTGTGCCGGCAAACATCACTAATCGTACTGGTGCGGATACTGCATTGCAAAGTTAGGCTACTGGTCTTTCTTTCCCATTTTGCTGGGTTTCAGTACAATAAGCATAGCAGGCCACTATTCAAGGAGGCAGCGACGTTACGGACTAATGCTTTCATAAAACTAACCTAACTTGGCAAGCGGTAATTCTTTGCTGCCACCACGGGAAAAAAACGTGCATTTACTGGCAGTTAACTTTAAACTAAAATTTTCTAAGTTTCAAGTAACTAAGTAAATAATGGTTGGAAACAAACTGAAGCTCTATTTACATTTATTGAACATTGGTTAATAAAATATTTACAAAAGTAGTTTGCAGTTTCATTTTGGGTTACAATAAATCTTGCTTTTAGATTTCAGCAACAACAACAAAAATCGTTAAGCAAATCGTGCTTAACACTCAAGTATAACAACGATCAAGAAATGTTTTCCAACTTCGAACTAGAAGTACATTTTCGCAAAAATGCAAGTAATATTGAATAAAAATTCAACTCACATGAGGTCGTAGACGACGATTCACATGCAACCTTTAGCTGTCTGGTTAAGATGCTAGTCTTTGCTTTTACATTGGAAAAAAATTCACGTTTTGAAAGTTTTAACTTGAAACGGGAATGAAATTAAAGTTTTTATAAAATCATCCCCAAAAAATATTTCACCTGCAAAAACCTACCCCGATCGCGATAATTAAGTTTTAAGTTACATTTAAGTTTTCAAATAAATGGCCTAAACGAAATTCAGGTACAACTAAGTAACTTACATGTCCTTTACCTGGCTCAGTTTTGGCGCCATTTGCGGTGGCAGAAGAACATCGCTCTCCCAGAGAACGTGACGATGGGTGGTTGCGAGGTCGAGCTATGCTAACGATATTTTCACAAGCTTCGGTTTTTATACTTCGGAAACGGCTCCAACTTGCGTTTTGCGCGGACCCCGAGGAATGCTGGACATGTAAGGCACCTCAGGATTTGTTTAGAGCCTAAATTTCCAAGTATCCAATTCACTGGTTGGTGGAGAGTTTTGGTCAGCCAAATTCGGCGCCAACGACGCTCGAGCACTTCCGGTTTGCCTGGGAGAGCCGGTCGTTTCACTTACGCAAGTAAAATTCCAACATGGCGCTAAAGCATTGAGCTGAGGTAGCGGACACGTTTTGCCTCCTAGTTTTAAAACTACCCAACCGAATTTAAAAAGGTAAATATATTTGGAGTCTGAACATTATTAAGATCAAAGGCTAGGCATCTTTTATGAAGATTTAAGACAGACTTTGAAGAAAATAGTAACTGAAAACAGCGACATTAGCGCTAACAAACCTGCGTCGTACACGAGTTGTTGCAAGTTATAAACAGTTTCAGACATCAATAAAATTGATTATTATGATGTGTGAAGTACCCCTATTGTTTGTGAGTGGACTTTAAACAATTATGAAACGTGTAGGTAACATAATCTACGTGGCTTTATGCCAAACTACAACGATGTGCGTCACAATTTTTCGCAGCAGCGCTGTTTACATTTCGGTATTTATTGAAAAATAAATACATTCGAAATTGAAGATTTCAGGCCTTCAGTAAAACCACTTTGGTTTTCTTGACGATCTTCCAAGATTTCAACAAGGTTGAGTGCAAAAGTTCAATTTCTCCTGCCCTCCCTACATCACCAAGTTTAGGGTTAGCAGTTTCGATTTAAAAATCTGGCGTTTTGTTGCTTGGAGGTAGCCTATCTCCAGTATCGTAAAGAAAATGTTGCAAATTCCTTACACGTCCCCACAAGGGAGACTTTATTTCGAGGTTTACATGAACGTTGAAATAACGGCTGAAAACAAAGATTAGTGCATGTCTTACAACATGTCTTACCAACGATGTTACCAAGCCAACGTAAAATTAACTGACAAGTAATTTCACAACAAGCAAGAATATTAAAGGGATTTGCAGTAAAGTTCAAGCTTAAAAAGTTCATCCATTTTTAAGAAGTCCATCAAAAAAACAGGAAGTCATAAAGACTCTGAGCACTCTCTGCTCTCGGAAAACTGTTTTTTTTTTACATAATAAACAAAAAATAGCATGCATGTCAAATGATATCTTCTCTTACTCTGGTAATACGTCCCTAACTGGTCCGAGTTATGTCAAATTGCATTTTTTTTTAGCCAAGAAAATACCAAAAAACTTCCAGCCGTCCACACCCAACCTAGCTTGCGATAAGGGTTAGAAGGGTGCTTCCTATGGGCACTTAACAAAAGATAAGCTATATTTAACAATATAACACTTTAACACTGGTGGGTTTGAAGGTATACCCCACAACTTACATAAGTTTGACCATATAACTCAACAAGGTATCTAATTTTTTTTCTTGAAAAAAATTAGCGAAAAACATCATGACCTTTAGACGCACAAGGAAAAAGTACATCGCTTAACCCTTTAGCTACGAGGAAGATACATTTTTCACTTCGCAATGTCCGGGGAAATGTAACAAACCATAAGTTTACCTCTTTCATTTACAGGTAGGACAAAATCTTTTTTACAGAGGAAGATTTTCCATAAAAAGTCAAAAGGATAAGTCGGGGTCACTTATTCCGGCGTGCTCCTAGCGAGCAACTCACTTGGGTCGTCCAATGTCAGAGGCCTATCTTCCACAAAAGGAAGAAGTTGTAGGTATCCGTCAGTGGAATCATTGGCCCTTAAAATTTGGGCATAAAATTTCCAAAAGAGGGGAAAAAAAAGAAAGTCCCTTCAAGGTTGTACTTTCAGCATACCTAAAGATGAGAAATTAAAATCTCACTAGCCTTAACTTTTAAACATTTCAAAAGTTAAATTTAACAAAACGTTAAATTTAAGCAAAATACCTACTAAGAGCATCAGCATTTAAATGTTCCTTACCGGGTTTGTATTTTACCTGGTAGTCATGGTCTTGTAATGCTAGGCTCCACCTCAGGAGTCTAGGGTTTTTACCGGCCATTTGTTTGAGCCAGTGCAATGGATTATGATCAGTTTCGATGTAGAACTTAGTTCCATACAAGTTTGGCCTAAGTTTGGCTTAGGGCTGGTACTTTCCGGTTTTTTAGTTATCCGTTTAACCGGTTTTTTTCCGGTCGGTTACACGAAAACCTTTTTTCCGTTTTCAGCAAAAAATACAGCCAAAAAAAATTTCACCACTGTGTAATACATTATTAAAAAACAAAGCTGAAAAAAAAATATGATTTAGTCCTTGGTAAGACAAGCGCAATTATTGACTACATGTTGCATTTTGGGATTTAAACTAGAAGAAAGTTGACGTTGATAAATTTAAGTACTTATTTTATCAAGAATTTTGACTTTATGTAGCTTTAAAATTTCTACAAGATGTCAAATTTTACATCTTAACGACAACGTAAGCCAAAAACAAAACAACAAAATTTAATACGTTTTCGTTAATGTTCCATTAATTTCAAATTATGAGCCAGCAAAATAAGCATGTTTGCGTTTTCGGGTAGCAACGCATTTTGTTTACGTGTTATGACGGCGCTTCCCTGCCGTTCGCGCTAGGTATAGACGAGTCCACTTCTCCATAACGCGGGGAGGGCAGATGCTGGCCAGCATGTCTGTAACTGCCTCGTGTACGCGCTGGCGATCAGCAGTTTGTTTCGAAGAAAGTAAGCAGCTTCGATGGGACAACAAGCCCATGCGGAATATTTGTAAATAAGCTGCCCCCTACCCACCCCGGTTTTCTACTTTCACTGATTTTGAGTATTTGGATTAGTAGGCCTAAATGATGACACTTGGCTATTTTTGGCTCGTTCACCGTGGTTTTTGAATGGTGCCCGCATCAAACGTTTTTCGGATATGGGTTTTATAATCCGTGTAACCGAACGTGGAACGGTTTCCGGTTAACCGTGTAACCGATCCCAGCCCTAGTTTGGCTACTGCCCACACGAGGCAAGCACATTCTTTTTCAGTTGTGCCAAAGTTTTGCTCTCTGGCAGTCAGTTTTCTGGAAATGTAGAGGCACGGATGCTCTTCTCCACCCAGAGTCTGGGAAAGGACCACGCCCATTCCTCTCTCACTACAGTCACACTGGACCGTGAAAGGTTGATCAAAATCGGGTGCTCTTAGCACTGGATAAGAAACGAGGGCTCTCTTGAGAGTGTCAAAGGCCTCCTGTTTAAGGTTATCCCACAAGATGGGGTCTGGACCATCTTTTTTTAAAGCATCTGTTAGAGGCGCACAAATTTGAGCATAATGGTGCAAATATCGTTGATAATAACCAACTAATCCTAAAAAGGATTTAACATCTTTTTTCGTTTGGTGTCTGGCAAAATTTTGCACAGCTAAAACTTTCACTTCAGAAGGAGAACGACTACCCTCGCCTACTTCATGTCCCAAGAAGGTAGCTTTCTGACAAGCCACTTGACTCTTAGTTGCATTTACAGTAAGTCCTGCTTTTTTTATAGCAGATAAAAAGATAAATACATTTTCGAGATGTTTGGGCCAAGTTTCGGCTCCCACAGCTGTGTCATCCTGGAAGGGTGTCACAAACTCTTCCATCCCTCTGGTAATTTGATCCATGAGCTTTTGAAAGCAGAACGGGGCATTTTTCATCCCCATGTTCATGATCAGGGTTTCAAATTTTCCAATAGGGGTTGTGATGGCTGCAACTCTAGAGGCATTTGGGGTCAGTTTTACCTGCCAAAATCCTCTATTTAGGTCAAAAATCGAGATGTACTTCCACTTGGAAGCTTTCTCTAAACACTCCTCAATATTAGGTATTGGGTAATCTTGTGTTTCAGAATTGTTATTTAATTCTCGGTAATCTGCTACCGGTCTAGGTTTAGCATCTTCTTTTTGAACGATAATCATGGGACTACCGTGTGGGGAGTCTGTTTCTTTAAGCAGACCAAGTCCGAGCATTCTCTGGACCTCAGTAACAATCAAGTCTTTTTCAAACTTGCCATGTCTGTAATACTTATTAGGTTTCACCTTTTCATCAAGCAGTTTGATGTCATGGGTTACTAAATCTGTACAACCTGGGAGTGTAGAAAATACTCCTTCAACTTTTTGAAATAAATCCAATAAATCTAATTTCTGTTCTTCAGAAATGTCACCTATTCTTTTGAACAAACTCATGGCTTTCGGTCCAGTTAAAGAGCCGTCACTGGGGTTTCCGGTCCAAGTGAATTCCTTATGAAGGGCTTCTTTTTCGTCAGCCTGAGTATAATTGCATAAACCTTCCCTAGGAATATAGGGTTTCATGAGGTTCACATGATACACAGTATCTTGTTGTCTGCCACTGATTTTGGAGACTAAATTTGTATCTGAAAGACGTTTCAGTACAGTACAAGGACCGTCCCAATAAATATCTAGTTTATTGGCTCTAGAAGGCTTTAAAATCAAAACTTGATCCCCTTCTTTAAACTTCCTTTCTACAGCTTTAGAGTCATAGTAGGTTTTATTTTTCGCCTGGCCTTTCTGCATGTTTTCCACTGCCAGTTCGCGAGCAAAATTGAAACGCTGCAATAAATCCAACACGTATTCAAGCACAGTAGGATGAACATCTGGTTCAATCCACTGATTCTTTAAAAAATCCAAGGGTCCTTTTAGGTTTCGTCCATAGACGAGCTCAGCAGGAG
>JAHWFP010108981.1:107391-129698 GCA_023313725.1 Lithobius niger | reverse complement strand
CCCCCCCCCCCCCCCTCCTTCAATAGTTGCGATGCATAACATCGTAGTTTATTTTAATAGGCCTAAAAATCACGTTGTTATGAGTTGAAAACTCACTTGCACTTTTCAAACCTGGCCTCTAAAGTCCAAGTCGGCAATTCCCTTTGTCAATTCGAATCCATCCAACCAAAACACTACCTCAATTCCGTCAGCCAGTCAGAGCGCTCAAGCTACCCCGGTCGTCCGCGCTGCCACACCAACTTCCGGTAGTGACAGCTCGGCCGATTTGGGTCAGTCTCTCCTCCTCCAGATGTCCGACTCCTCTTCCCCGCACCCCCCCCCCCCCCTCCGCAGCTATCCTCGGCGTCCGCGCCAACTTCCGGTAATGGGTATAAAACCCCAAACCCAGAAACACTCGTTAGCACAGCTCAAGGATTCTCAAAGCTAGAGGTCACTACGCCGGTCGGGAGTGGAGATGCCGCGGTTCGATTGTTGCCATGCCGGGCAAAGGTGGTGGTTCGTATCGTACTTAGTTTAGCTTTAAAAGTTTAATTTTTGGATTTACATTCAAAATTTATAGTTTAAACTTAACTTAACCTCGTAGCTTTAGAAAGTAAATTTATGGTGCGTCAAGCCAAACGGCATTTCGGACATTGGCGGCCGTAATTTAAGGGTTCACGGTCCCTTACTAAAAACCAGCTTTTTTTTATGTTTTTTTAAACGCATTTTAAAGTAAACAAAGGACGGTTTGATCTTCGTGGAGTTTCCATTGATTAATCGCTCGGATCGACTTTATAGGTAGCTGTGGCTTCTGTAATTTAAGGAGTTGACTTATCAACAGCAACTCTAGGAGGTTTAATGCTTTGTTAATTCACGTTGAAACATAACTGTAAAACAGGTCTACTATTATAAGTCAGCCGAGGCTGTTTGTAATTTAGAGGGCTCTTTTGCGAAATCCCCTTGTGCCTATACAACTCTCTGTTTCTATTTGAAATTGTTTTGTGAACATAGCGTTTGTTCAAGTTGAATTTAACGTAAATTCCCCCTGTTATTTATAAACTAATTCCAGTTGTAAATTTGACAAATGTAAATGTAAAGTGCGGTCATTTTAACATGTTTGTTTAAAATAAAAACCAGGAGTTTTAAACGTCCGACGGTTTGTTCGTTCGTTGTTTTGCTAGAAGTTAGTATTTAGGACAAGTCTCTTCAAATATAACTTAGCTAGCCTTTTCCCACCTTGGTGGCAGCGTTACCTGCTATTTATTCACTAGTCAGGTCTTAGATTAGGACTTCAATGCTCCATTCCCTACATCGGGACAGTAGCAGTTGTGCTGTTTAACCGAAAAAGTACGTAAACGCCAAACAGAGTGATTGATAGCAAGGTCCAGTTACACCAGGCGACCGGCGATGTTACAAGCACCTACCCCCTCGTAGCATCCACCGTTACATATGCTAGCCGTTCTCTGAAAGATGCAGAAACACGATACCATTCTAACGAGCTGGAGTGCACAGCCATACATTGGGCACTGACCGAAAAGTTCCACTTGTATTTGCATGGTCACCCATTCACACTTGTAACAGACAATTTTGATATAGCCTACATAATCGCAAAAGCCCAGCTCAATCGCAAGTTCGCACGCTACGTTGTAGACCTCGCACAGTATATTTTTACAACAGTTCATCGCCCTGGAAAACGCAACACTATAGTCGACCATCTTTCTCGTTATCCAGACAAAGCATGCGCTGCCATCATCTTTAGCATGAACGCCACAGTCAAGGAACAACAAAGGCAAGATGCCTTCTACAACCAGATCAAGCAGACACTTGCGACGGATGTTAAAAGCAACCACGATCAGCAGATCCATGTTGCATACATTATTGAGAATGACATTTTGTTGAAGATCATATCGGAAAATGGACAAACAGAAAGAAAACTAGTAGTACCAGCTACTCAACATCGCAACATATTACAGCAATATCACGACGACGCGGCCCACCAGGACCCACAGAAAACATTGTCACGCATCAGACAAAACCTTTGGTGGCCACACCTTCGCCAAGATACTACAGAGTATGTGAAATCTTGCTACGAGTGTCAAGCAATGAACAGACGCACAGTGCTTGGAAACGGGCCTGTAGGACACAGGCCAGTACCGAATACACCATGGGAAGTAATTTCTGCAGACCATGTTGTCGCCTTGCCCCTTACGAAAGCCGGCAACAAGAATTTACTCGTCACTATTGATCATGCTACAAGATATGTGATAGCTCGAGCAACACCATCCGTAACTGCACAGACAGTTGTCCTGTCACTGATCGATGACATCATTTTCAATTTTGGCCCACCAATCACTCACATTTCAGACAACGGGCCAGCCTTCTCCGCAAGACTTACCCAACGAACATTACGTAAATATGGCATTAAGCACTCTACTAGTCCTCCATACATCCCGCAAGTAAATGGGTTAGTCGAGAGGGCCAATGCTACTTTGGTTACCGCGCTGAAAAAAGCAACCATGGCACGACCGGAGACGTGGGACGCCGAACTGCCAAATATCACGTTAGCGATAAACACCACTGACCATAAAACAACACACAAATTGGTCTGTTCCTAGATTTGTTGTGTGCACCTTTCGTGCACACAGTATTTGCATGTTATCCTTTGCCATTTCATGGTGTTAAATATCATTGCTCTGATTCGTTGTTACAGGGTGCATCTTGCACCTATCAGTTATTGTTAGCCAATATAACAAACCATGTGACTCAGCATAAGCTATATATGTATGTGCCTAGCTCATAATAAACAACCAGTTACTAGACGTCAACACGAGTGTTTGTGCCCTTCCTTTAGTTAGGGTAAGTTGCTTTGAGCAACCCAATAATATGTAAGTCCAAGTACATATCAACTGGCGACGAGGGTCATGGCTAAGGCCTACCTCTGCACTTTGTAATGCTTAAATTTCCCCTGCAACTTCGAACTTTCTGCTCCGAGTTTGAGGTAAGCTTGAATTTCGGGTATTTGGCAAATAACTGTAGTCATGCGCTGGGGGATAATTAAGTAACCTTGTTCAATTTGAAACAGTTTTCGTTTCACTTGTTTCACTGGTGATTGTGTTGGCGCAATTTCTGACTAAATATAGTTTACTGTCAGAATTAACTGTTGTAGTATTTTTACTACTAATTTTTCTGTGTATTTCATATGTTATAGCTGGTTTCGTAATTTAGTTTAAAGGCTGTGTCGAGGCGACGCCTTGCGACTTCCTATGCTGGACTATACTGGCTGGGGATGTCGGAAAATCGCAGCTGAAATTGGCGTATTTCTGTGAAATTTGCCATGCACAGATTAAGCTTGAGGTTCTGAAGTTAACTAGTTAATAACTTTATTACTTATTTTGATGTGCAAACGGCTTTCTAGCTCTTTTGCTTACCGTGTTGTTCTCTGGGTATGTGTGTCTAAAACTGCCCAGTAAACTTGATATTTTAACTAGTATGTTTGTAACTAGTAAGCTTGAAAATTTAACGTTCTAAATTGAAGCCTATAGACGTATAGTGTGTAAATTTTGCGTTGAATGATTTGTCATTTTTGTGGGCTTAATTGCCTGGTTTAGATAAGTTTAATGGTCAATTGCTTATCGTGCTTGTTATTTGAAAACAAAATTAGCTTGTCATTTAGCTTAGGCTGTAAATTTGAATGCTACTTGTGCGAGTAAAATTTTTTTAAATCCTAAAAACTGTAGTTGCAGGTCGTTTACGATTGTTTTAGGTCGATTTAGTGCAAATTAAGTTTTGTCAAATAAAAGGCTTTTTGATAAAATTAATTTAGCTTTGTTAATTAGCTCAGTTTAAAATGCCTGGTGGCACTGAAGCTGTCAAACCTAACGGTTTGTTTGATACTTATGAACCAAGTAAGCATTCTTGGTCTATGTACATTTTGCGATTTGGTTGTTTTCTTAAAGCAAAGAAAATAAAAGATGAAGATCGTTGCGACGTATTATTAGCTAGTGTTGGAGATGCAATGTTTCAGAAAATTGTTCGAATTATCGATCCACTTACAGTTACAACCGTTACGTATGACGCTTTAATTAAAGCAGTAGAAACATCTATTGAACCAGCACCTAGCACAATATCAGAAAGGCTCAGGTTTAATAGGAGGTCACAGAAACCAAACGAATCAATAGCAGAGTATGTTGATGCTTTAAAACAATTAACCAAGCATTGTGGTTATGATGCTATTGTTGCAGGCAAAATTAAAGATGAAATGATCCGGGATCGAATTGTTGGTGGTGTTCACAGCTCAATTATACAACGAGAGCTGATTAAGAAAACCTTAGATTTAAAAGCTACAGTTGAACTAGCACTTTCTTTGGAAGCAGCTGAACTGAACCAACAAGAGTTAAAAACCAGCGCTAGTAGTGTAAATTCTGTTAAAACTAAAAAGAAAAGTAAAATCAGTTATCAGCAAGGTAAACCATCCTCTTTAGGTTCTAAAGATATGGTTTGTTTCTGTTGTGGTTTTAAGGGACACGGGAGAGCCCGTTGACGCTTTAAAGACTACACTTGTGGCCGTTGCCATGTCAAAGAACATTTAAAAGCAGTTTGCTCGCAAAACAAAACGGGTAAACAGAGTACTCAGTCATCAGAGTCTAAACCCCGTCCTAAGAAAAGCACTGGCAAGAAGTTTAAATATGGCTACAAGCAGAACAAAGCACATTTTTTGGAACAAAATGAAGAATCTGAGTGTAGCACACCGGATGAGAGTTCCAGTGATCATGAAAGTAGTGACGAATCTGTTGATTACTTAGAGAACAACACGGTGTGCATTAATTCGCTTAAAGCTGAGAGATGGTCTGTCGAGTGCGACATCAATGGTGTAAAGTTGCCATTAGACGCTGATTGTGGCTGTGATGCTACAATTTTACCACTAAGTTGGTATCACACATATTTTAAAGACTGTAAATTGTTAAAACCAAATATTTTTGTCAAGTCATGGACTGGTCAGGTAGATAAAGTTTTTGGTGCCATTAAAGTTAAAGTGCAAATTGGTGAAAGAGTTGAGCAGGTTCAGGCTTTAATTGCTAATAAAGAACTTCAGCCTTTGATGGGAAAGGACTGGTTGGCAATTTTTGATTTGAAACAGTTTTACCCACTAGTCTTGAACAAAATTAGACTGCTTTAGGAATTTGAAGCACTTGAGGTTAAAAGAACTGCTGTTACACCCGAGGCTTTAACGGTAAAGTTTCCTGAACTGTTCAAGCCAGGGTTAAGATGTTTTAAGAACTTTAAAGTAAAAATCAAATTGAAGCCTGATGCTGTTTCTGTTTTTCGTAAAGTTAGACCGATTCCACTGGCACTTATTGATAAGGTTAATGACGAGATTAGACGCTTGGTGTCCCTGGAGTTTTGGAGCCGGTAAATACCAGCAGGTGGGCCACGCCCATTGTGGTGGTCCATAAAGCAGGTGGTGGTATTCGAATTGTTGGTGATTATAAAACTACCGTTAATCCGCAGCTCGAAATTGACCATTACCCGGTTCCCACTGCTGCTGAGTTGTTTGTCAGGCTTTCTGGAAGTGATACTTTCAGTCTGATTGACCTTAAGGATGCATTTCTTCAGATGGAGTTAGATTCAGAATCGCAGGAAGCACTTGTAATTAATACGCCCCTTGAATTGTTTAAATTTTTAAGATGTCCGTTTGGGTTGGCTAGCAGCCCAGGTATCTTCCAAAGATTAATGGTCAGCGTAACATCAGGAATTAGCAATTGTGAACCATTTTACGACGATATTCTCGTCAGGGGGCAGGGTGCTCAACATGATGACAATTTTGACAAATTGTTGTTTGCCTTGCAAAATTCTGGAGCCCGGCTTGGTCTGGGGAAGTGTAGAATTGGCCAATCTGAACTGAAATATTTAGGACATAAAATCGATTCAGAAGGTTTGACAAACTTACCAGAGGTCATTGAGGCAGTGATGAATGCTCCTAATCCTAGAAATATATCCGAGTTGCAAAGGTTTCTCGGTTTTATTAATCAATATGCAAAATACCTGTCAAATTTAGCTCATGAATTGATTCCCATAACCAAATTACTTAGTCCCAAGCAAAAGTGGGTTTGGGGCCCTTCTTGCGATGCAGCTATGACTAAAATAAAACAGTTGTTCAAAACTTCTAATGTTTTAGTTCACTATAATCCCAAATATAAGCTAAAACTGGCCACGGATGCAAGTCGCTATGGTCTAGGTTCGTGTTTGATGCATACCCTACCAAATGGCCAAGATAAACCTATTGCATTTGCTTCAAGGAAGCTCACAAAAGCAGAGCAAAATTATTCTCATTTTGATAAAGAAGCACTTGGGGTTTCTTGGGGAGTGAAAAAATTCCATCAATACTTGTATTCGAATCATTTCACTCTCCAAACAGACCAGAAAGCTCTTATTTGGATTTTTGGTCCAAAAAATGGAATACCTCAAATGCCTGCAAGTCGTGTGCAGCGTTATGCACTTCAGTTAAATGGCTACTCTTATACATTAGAACATGTGCCTGGAAAATACAACTTAACACCAGATATGTTGTCTCGTTTGCCACTTGAAAATACTGCTGAGGATTCGGATGATGAAACTTCTTTCAAAGTGCTTTTTGCACAGTCCATTGAATCCTTACCAGTACTTAATACTACCCTAGTTAAGGCAATTAAAAAAGATCCTGTTCTCGTGCGAATTTTGAGGTATGTCAAGCATGGCTGGCCCGAAAAAACAGAAGAGGCTGAATTAAAGCCGTATTTTTTACGAAAACATGAAATATCTGTTGAGTGCGAAACGCTGTTTTGGGGATTGCGTGTAATCGTGCCTACCAGCCTGCGCGACAGAATACTGCAAGATCTGCACGTCGGACACTTAGGAATTGTCAAGATAAAATCTTTAGCACGAGGTAAATGTTGGTGGCTTAATATTGATGCTGACTTAGAGGCTAAAGTTAAACGTTGTACTGCTTGCCAAGAGCTGAAAGGTGAAAAGCCACCTGGTCCAAAACATTCTTGGGAGTATCCCCTTAAGCCCATGGACAGAATTCATTCTGATTTTGGCGTTGTTGAAGGTTTAACTTTCATTGTTATTGTTGATGCGCATAGCAAATTCCCGTTTGTAAAATTTATGAAGAAAACTACATCTGATAAAGTTATCGAAGTATTTGAACAGTATATGGCCGAATTCGGGCAAATGAAAACGCTCGTTTCAGATAATGGGCTGCAATGGATGAGTAGCTCGTTTCAAACTTTTCTTAAAACACTGGGAATTAGGCATCTAACGGGTGCGCCTTACGACCTAAGCAGAATGGATTTGGCGAAGTTTATATTCGTGAGTTCAAAAAGGCTTTCAAAGCAGCACGCAGTGAAGGTAAAACTATTAAAAGATCTTTAAACGAGTTCCATATTGCAAGTAGGGTTGTAACGATTAAACGTTTAATCGTCGAAAAACGTTTAAACGTTTAGTGATTTGCGATTAATACTAATCGTTTTTTTTTTTTGTAAACCCTCCCTTTAAGCAATATGAACGCATATATACGTCAGCAACGATGTGGCTCAAATAGAGTAACAACGTCGAAGCTTTTACAAGGAACTACGGGTCGAAAAATACTATTTTCGGCAAAAAAATCGACACGAGAAAAGCTGAAATTCGCTATGTTGTGCATCGATTTCTGTAAACAAAACGTTGTTACCGATGTCTATTTTATGAAAAGCATTTTAGTTGAGTGTAGTCTCACTAAAAACTGCGAAAATGTCGGTGTCATTCTTTTTTTTTAAACTAGAAAGCCGAAAATTGGTCATTTTCGATCAGCGGTACCGGACGAACCATTTGACTGGGCGCCGCTATCTTGGATTCTTTGGAAAGTGGTAATTCCCCAGATCCCAGGCCCGCCAGGCCTTTCAACATGATTTCTCGGTGGCCATTTAGCGTTGGCCAATCAGGCATATTGTAATAGGTCGTTTCTGGCTGTTCAAGCGAGCTTTCCAAGGTATTTGAAGATCGCGTTCCCTCATTGGCCAGTTGGCACCACGTGACCGACTTGGCGCGCTCTCATTGGCTAATGCGTGATTTCAACCTGTCCGCCGTCGCTCGTTTTGGATTTCACGTGAGCGCTTGTGTTCAGTCAAGATTAGTGGTTCAGTTCGTCGTAGAAAATCACGAGAAAGATAATGTTTCATAACATTAAAAAATTAAAACAGCAGCTGCGATGTACAACTAAATCGGAAAGGGAGCCTATAAACCTTCACACTATCGCTTATCAGGTGGGAACAATGACTTTTAGCCTAACTAATGCCGACTTACGGACGCATTTTCCCAACACGGAGATTTTCAATTTTAGTTCGTTAAAGCCCGTTATCTAAAAAAAAATGCTTCTCCAAAACTATTAAAGCCATTTAGCTGATTTTTTCTGTGCACATTAATGAATATGTATTGCGTGCGAGTAGTAATTTTGAAATTATCGTGTCCAATAGTTTACGCAAGAATAAAAATTTGGTTAGTACCTCACTCCATGGGTGACAGAAAAAAATCTCTCTATCTGAGCAGAACATAATTCGGACCATCGTTTTACGTTTTCATTACTAAAAAAATTCTGAACGTTAAAACATTGAATGTTAAAACTAGACGAGCGTTTATTTTTTGTGAACAATTTGCACAGCGGAAAGAATTTTTTTTTTATTGTGGTCTAAAATGCTAGAAAACAAACGATTAATCGCTAATCGCCCGGATTATGTTTGACGATTACCGTTTAGCAAATTTTGGCGATTTTTACAACCCTAATTGCAAGCAGAAATTGTCCCAACACGGATACAGGTGAAACTCTAGCAAAATTATTTTTCGGTAGAGAAATTTAAACTTGCCTAGACTTGCTAAAACCTGATTTACAGCAGAAAATAAAAATAAAGCAGGATAAAATAAACTCAAGTTCCGCACACAAAAAGCATGAAGTGTTTCAAGAATTCTCGCCTATCAGGACTAGAGACTATACCGTTTGCAAGAGGCTTTGGCAACAAGCAGCGATATTTAAATGTTTGGACCATTCAAACTACGAAGTACTCACGGAAAGTGGTTTAAAACTACGCCGTAACATATCGCAAATTCGCGCACGTTTGCCCAATGAAACGATAAATCCCGATGGCTCTCCACACAAGAACACGCAAAATTCGAAGAATGCCGACTTTCCAATCTCAGTTCCGGCTCAATCTCCAAACCACATGAGTCGGAAGTCAAGAAGGCAGTCGATCGTGTTTACATCACCCAATCAGGCTGAGAGAAACAAAACATTGCCAAATAAGGGCGTCACCCCACTTGTTGACGCAACTAATGACATGCCTGCGTCATCTAGCAAGCAAACGTCACCAATTTCCCAAGTTCCTTCGAAGAGTTCAAGTTCTAAGAAGAAAGCGAAAATTTATTTACACGTGAGTGATTCGCAAGCTGAAGAAAATATTCCGTTGCAAAATAAATCAGAAACACGTAGAAAGTCCCTTGGGCGAAAATCAAGTCCATCGGCCCCGAATGTCGTTATTGACAGTCAAAATTCTGATAAAGCACCTGAACTTTCCGAACACACAGCTGGCAGCTCTAAATCCAATTTAAAACGTAAAGCCAGCCCGGAAATTTCACTCTCAAAAAATCGTGCACAGCGAAAGAAGATTAAGCCAATTAAGTTGAACTTGTGAAATAACTTTGTGTTGGAATTTTAAAATGTCTAATGCTATGTTTTCTATCTCCTGCAGATAATTAGCAGAAGTAGTTTTCAACTCGCCGAATTGTAATAATTTAAATGAAGTGTTGGCTTCAGTAACAGGTATTGTAATGTATCGTTAGAGTTTTATGTGTGCTCACTTTTAATTGTTAATCAAAATTAAAATTTAACGATTAAATGTTGACTACGATTTTAATTGTGGACGAGTAGCACCCAAATTTTGTCGTATCAGTTAATTGTGAATTCGTAGAAAGACTTCGGTTTTAATTGTCCTGAGTAGCAGGAAAATGTTTTGTCTAACGTTATTCGTAGTCTGAATAGACAGACATTTTTAGAGAAAAGAAGCACTGAACTGTAGAATTGTTATAAATTGTTTCAAAAAAAAATTGTAAAAAATATTATGTCTAATATTATGTCTATTATGTCTAAAATTGTGATTTCTTCTCTATTTTTTCTCTATTGAGGAAAAAGCCGTCAAATTGGGGAGCAGCAAAGCCAATTGACTTACTCAAATAGAAACAAAGTTTGACGTCTGTGGTTATGAAAAACTACCGATTGCTGGAAGTACCCAACAAGCTACAAAAACTTGTTCCCGGCAGTATAAAATCAATTTTGAAGCAAGGCACAAAGAAAATGCGAACATCAATTTCTGAAAATGATTAAAATTTTGAAAAGTTTTTGAAATTTAATTCAAATTATGAAATAATTAAGTATCAATTGAATTGTCAGTTTGTATTGAATTTTTGACAGCGTCATTGTACTGTACATCTTTGAATCATGTTGCGAAGTTCATAAATTTCGTTATTTGGCAAATATGTTTAAAATTTTTGCAGACCAGCAATATAATAAAGTTTGGTCTAGAAATCGACAAAATTTTTTAAAGAAAATGAATTCTTAAACTGATCAAATGTTATACGAAACTAAGTAAATGATTAATGAATAGTCAATGCTTTCATTAATAGGGGGGCATTGGTCTGTTCCTAGATTTGTTGTGTGCACCTTTCGTGCACACAGTATTTGCATGTTATCCTTTGCCATTTCATGGTGTTAAATATCATTGCTCTGATTCGTTGTTACAGGGTGCATCTTGCACCTATCAGTTATTGTTAGCCAATAGTAACAAACCATGTGACTCAGCATAAGTTATATATGCATGTACCTAGCTCATAATAAACAACCAGTTACTAGACGTCAACACGAGTGTTTGTGCCCTTCCTTTAGTCAGGGTAAGTTGCTTTGAGCAACCCAATAATATGTAAGTCCAAGTACATATCACATATCACCGTTTTACTTGCTTCATGGGTACAACCCACGTTTACCAAAACAGTTGCATCAGGGAATCGTCACCAGCAACGATGATGATCGACACAATCAACTAGAACTTTTAGAACCTGCTCGCGCAAGTACTACGGCTTACATCGAACAGTCTCGCAACGCAAGCAAAAGTCGCTTCGATCAAAACAGGGAAAAAGTAACCTTCAAACCCAATGATTTGGTAATGTACGAGTGGCCAAAACCAACGGACACAAAATTCAACCTCCGCTTCAAAGGCCCGTTTAAGGTTGTAAAGCCACTCGGGGCAGTATGTTACCAAATCGGTGATCCTAACGACCCAACCTTCAGCAAAATAGTTCATGTTTATCGTTTAAAAAAATACAACTTGAGACTAAACGAAAACGATGAAATGAACTAAACTGCACAAAGTGACTATGACAGTGAAAATGAAGATCCACCAAATGACAATAACAACACAGTTATTGTTCCACAAGTGGACCATAATGACCCAGACTATTTACCAGTTGTGCCTGTCCAAGGAAGTGGTCCCACCGAGAGACCAAAACGCAACCAAAGTATTGTCGTGTATTTAATTATGATGCCTGGTTTTAGATGTACCACAACTTTTCGATTGTACATGCCTGTAAATAAATAGTTGTGGTTTCTCAACCTAACACAACAATGCAATCGATGCTAATGCTGAGTTGACGACCATTTTATGCACGATCTCAAACGAAACACAACAGTTTCACCATGATCTTAGAGATCAAAACACACATTTGCAAAATCAAATCAAGGTTAAATCTAAAAAAAAACTGTTGGCCCCAGAGTGATCGGATTTTGATGCTGACAGAATAGGTGAAGCAATTAAAAAAAGAAATAGACAAAACTCGCTAGGTAGCAATGATGCACGACCCATTGCAGCCTACTTAGCAGCCCCCACACCCATGCAGGGCAATTCTTAGCACCCTCTCCCCCATGTCCAGAATAGATTATTTGTCATTAATAACCTTGCAAATTGTCCACCAAGGCCAAATTAACTAGACTAATGGCAATCTAGAAGCATTTCAACAGGACAACATCCGAGTTAGTGAAACTCGTGCAGACCAATCACCCCCTTGGCTGTCCACCTAACAACAGCCATGGCCTCCACAACTTCTACTATCCTCACTGATGAATCCAGCCTATTGGAGTTGATTAATTCAACCGCCGTACAGTTAATTGGAAGAACCCTTGCAGTTTCTGACCTTCATAACATCTTGCACTGCTGCCTGCAAGACAAATAAAAAAACAACTGGTGTCATATGATCTGCGAGATGAGGCCAGGAACTCAATAGGACATCAAGCAGGCCTAAGACAAGCTTTCAAAAGGCCAGTACTTGACCATAAAAGGATGGTAAACGTCCAAAATACCGGACAAAGCTACCTGGACCTGCCAGGAGAATTCGTACACAAGCTGCTTCACCAGATCAACAAGCTGAAGTATGAGATGTCTCCAGACAACCTGGCTGACCTCATCATCGTACAAATGCTTGAAAAGTTGCGTCTTCATTTCGCACTTGTGAGGATTCAGTCACCAGATGAGCTACTAGAATATCGAGCATCTACTGCATTATGTCAGGTTTCTCGAAAAAAGAGGGGACGAAGGGAACAATTCGAAGCAAGCAGACAAGCACACTCTTACACAACTACAGCAGCAGACTTCCTTATGTCAATTGGAAAGACTGCAATCTTCACGGCCTCAACCAACTTAGTCCATTCGTCCGCAGCTGGTTACGCAGCAGCCAAGTGCCCAACCAACCACGCCGATCAGCCATTGCAGGCTCATCACCAGCGCACATTTCACTGCTCCACCAGCTCAGTCTCAGTTTAGTCTCGACGCAAACTCACCGTTGTTCTCGCCCACTGCAGTTACTCTTGCAACGTCCGCAACAGACTAAGCGAACTCCAGGCATCACCCGCCATCAGTAAACAGGATTTAATGCCGCAGGCTGACCAGTCCCAAGCCGTGGCACAGCCATGTCATGTCCCGTGCTACAACCGAAATGAGCTGGGACACATCTCCACATTTTCCAACTTGCCCAAACGCCCTCGGACCTCTACTTGATGATGTATGTCAGTCCACCCAAAGGGTTGCTCTCGATACACGCCGTTGCGTATCAGAAAGGGTAATTCGCAGGCCGAGACTCAGGTTCTACTGCCATTCACATAAAGATAGAATGGTTCTTCGCACTTTACCCAAATGTCAGTCTGTACATCAAACCATACACCGTACTGCAACCAACTCTCGTAGACGTTCAACCAGGTCTCACCCCAGAGACAGATCACCATCCCCATTTGTCACACAGGTCAAGCACCTAAACTTGTAGTTTACCGTAGTAGACGAACTAACTATCAACTTCATCCTGGACAATGACTACGCCAGGAAAGTTAAGTTTCACATACATCACTCCAATGCCATGGGAAACCGTGACGGGGACGTCAAGCAAACTTTCCTGCTGTCCAATACGTTGCAAACTCTGACACCACTTCTCAGTATGCATCATGATTCATTCAAACTGCTGAAAGCCCGAAAAAGAGTAATCAACTTACCGAAGGTCAATTCGCTTATCTAGAAGGTCTTCGATTACTTCTACCTGAATTCATGGATTGAAACAGACAACTTCCCCATGCCAAGGACTGATGAAGTTTTTCAAATTTTCGCCGAAGCCAAATACATCACATTCTTGGATAGCAAGCAAGGCTTTCATCAGATCCCCTTGCACTCCAGAAAGTTAAGATTGTACGGCCTTAGTCTGCCATTACGGCACATTTAACTTAAAGGTTTTACCATTTCAACTAAAAACAGCCAGTCAAACCTTCCAATTAAAATAATTTCCAAATTAATATTAAAGAATCTAGACACGTGCTAGTGTGTCGCGCTAAGTTACGCAACAAACATCACAACAAAAATCACATCAATTCAATTGTCGAGGTTGTAAACCATTGTAGCGCGTTGCCATAGCATCAGTGTCTTATATCCTGAATCAAAGTTGGGCACATTTCAGGTACGTGGGAAAAATAATAATGCGTTACAAAAGCTTAAATTCTGTTGAAATCGAGACAAGAAATCGACCCACCTGATAAAAATTAACTCTTGTAGGAATGCTAGCTAAGCTGCTTTCAATGCAAAATCTGACCCTCAAAAAGGTTGAAAATGTGTTACTACTAGCTAGCTAGCTAGTCCGCTCATCCCCATGTTAAATACCATAGCGTGATTATTCATCGATACCGAGATAAGGGGAAGGCTTCCAGCTATGAAATTGGACGAAAGGTGCAGTGCAATACAAACTGCATACCTTTTATAGTTTGGAGCCTGGGGGGTGTAACGGGGAGGGCGCTAAGTACGAAAGTATTGTTATAACCATTGTTAGTATTGTCGGCATCGTCTCTCATTGGTCGGCCAAAGTTCAGACAATGACAACGTGTATACCGACGTACGTGCCTAGACACACACTAGTGTATCACAATAAATCTAAACAACGTTGCCAAAGAAATTGTATTCACGTCCAATTCACGAAAAATAAACAAACTCTGAAAACAAAGCCAATAAACAAAGCCCAAACCTGGTAATGAGGCCACCAAGTTGAGAGTGGTTCGGCCCGTCAATGGAGTGATATCAACACACCAAAACTAAACAAATTACAACAAAATTAAAACCAAACCAAAAACCTATATAGAAGTGACTATGTTGAGAATGGTTTAGCCTCTAGGCAAAAGGTAGTAGCAAAGTGTTGAAAACCAATTTCTTGTTGACGTGGCACTTTATTACACATCTGCACGGTAGTGGAGTTGAGTCTAATATACAATTAAAAAAAAGGAATGATATCATATCAAAAACCAAAACTGGTAAAAGGGGCCGCCAAGTTCCAAATGGTTCAGCCTTTCAAAGGAGTGATATCAACACACCAAAACATTCGCCAACTGAATCGCACTGAATAATACTTTGGACGTTAAATGAAAACTTGAACATTGCTACCTAAAGTAGCAATGTTCTAGTTTTCATTTAACCTTTGAACTATTAAGCAGTGCGATTAACTTGGCGAATGTTTTGGTGTGTTGATATCACTCCTTTGAAGGGCCAACCATTCGGAACTTGGCGGCCCCTTTTTACCAGTTTTGGTTTTTGAAATGATTGAATAAACGAACTGAGAAAAAAATTATCTGTTGTTGTATGTTGCTTTCATTGTTTTATTGATTTCATAAAATAATGCCCATTAGCAGTATGTTACACAACAAACATTTTTCAGAGTATGCACAAGATTACAGGCAAAAAATTCCAAGTACTTGCTGGATTTTCCTTCACACGAATATAATTTCTCTAGGACTTTTTACAAGACCACTACAGTTTTGTCAAGGACCTTTATTATTCAACAAACTTGCTAACAACATCACACCAAACACCGAAATGTTTCATGTCTTAATTGTTCATGTGATGGAAAAAAGAGCAGCAAAATAAAGGCCGAATGAAAAAAAAATACTGCTTCAGGGAAGGGCAGAGGGGAAGATAGAGGAAAAAATTGGTTTCTAGTTGCCATGAAAATATCGATTACCTAATTTTAGCATTCTCCTTCTTATAATGCTGTTTCAATTAGGCAAAAAAAAAAAACTACCTTGTGTTACGGGAGTTTATCTCTCAAAACATGCGGGCGGGCGGCTTTTATTTTTTTTTGTACCAAAATTTTGCTTTTACAGGGGAGAAACAAATTTTTTTTGCTAGGTTGACATAAATTTTTTTCTAGGCCTACATTTTCCCTTTCTGTTCAAATCAAGCTCTTGTTTTCTGATTTGCCTTGCCAAACTTTTGCCAGTATCACAAGCTTTACTTAACGGATAGATGTTTCTGTCTATTGTTGGTAGATCTCGTGCACCTTGTTTGTTTCGAAAGGAAAGCGAAGTTATAAAAAAAAATTGACGCGCACGATTTTTGGAGACGCGGGCGCTCCTGTAATACAAAGGTTTTTTTTTTTATTTGCGTTTCGAGAACAATTGAAGATCTCTCTCCGGCCCGCTACCCTCTCCGCATGGTTCTGCGCAGCCTCCTTCACATAAAAGACAGAGCGTAGCGAACCGTCTCATCTTTTCTTCTGTACCACCGCTCCGGTTAGGTTGTTCTGTTACTGAAGGTTAACGATTCCTGATTCCGCTATGAAGCCTCGTACCAAAGGCGTGCCGCATGAACCGTTGGTTCCTTCTGCGCCGCCTTCTGTTCCTGTTTTGAAATCTCTTGATCCGGGGGACAGCGTCGTGCTCCTGGATTCCAGTCAAAGCCCGCTCCGCCCAACTGTTCCGGTCCTAATCTCCTCTGCCGCTACGGTTCCGGCGATTCCAGTTAGCAGTACCGCCACCACTTTGTCGGTCCCATGCGGACAGCCTCCGCGGGATCCGAGTTCCATGTCCCTCTCTTTGGACTTACGAGTCAAGGACCTGTACTCTAAACTGAAACTTCAACCCAAGGCTGACCCTGGCTTTCCAGGAGAACCAGACCCTACTGATATCCCACTTCCTGAATTACTCAAGATGGTGGAAACTATTATCCCAGACTGTATCCTATACAAACCTGCTCCCGATTCCGGCCTGTCTTGCAAGAACCTAGGACTTTTCACAGGCCGTGGGTTCGGTTTATGAGACCAACTACCACATCAGCTGCCCCTCCTTGGCCAATCTACAACATTGCTCACCAGTCTGCTCCGGACTGGAGGCCTGCTCCTTGGCAATGGTTTCCCCCCTGGAACTCGACATGGAAACTCCTCCTTCCCGGTCCAGAAAAGAAGCATCCTTCTTCCGGCCATCTGGGGAAGGCACCACCAATCCACGAAACTTCGATACCTACCCTCAGTCCGAGTTCCTGACAACGGAAACCAAGATTCTTCCATGACGAACCGCGGTTACAGTGTTCGTGCTTCGCACCAACGACCGGCTCTTGCGACTTGGTCTTCGAGCTACCTCTCAAGCTGATGTTTTGAACACGGCTGCAAACGTCTTGTGTGAACACTTGAATATGGATCCTCCCCCGGCCGACACAAAACGACTAGCATTTTTTATTAACCAGGTCTTCCGCAAAGCATGCTTCTCCACTTATCATTCAATGAACTGGTTCACTAGGGCCTTGTTCAACTCCACGATTTTGCTTCGTGAGGTTGCTCTCAACACTTCCCCTAGCCTCCACAATTCCACTCGCTCCACGCTCCGCAACCTTCCGATCCATGAATCAGACACTCTGTTCCGTGGGCTAATACCCAAACTCGCAGCGTACTTGGATGTCTCACGCAAACCCAAGCTTTTTCGCTCTGGCCATAACAGGCTACCTCGTCCCTTTAAAGACTCACAATCAGGAGCTTATAAGGATGATCTCCCTGGCTCGGAGGCAGACGACACACATTCAGCTACGCTTCCCAAGCCTGTATCGCCCTTTCGGCCAAGCAACTAGGGACGAGGACGCCTTGGTCCCCTGGTAAAGCAGCCACTCTAGACCGGCGACGACGATATGCTTCCTCAGGACCACGGAATCGTGGCCGCCCCAAATATTGACATTACGCCTTTCCCGCAACCTGTGAGAGGTCGCTTGCGGTTCTTTGTAGTAGCCCGGGAAACAATTACCGATCTGGCGGTTCTCTTGATAATTACCGATGGATTCCTACCCAAGTTTTGTCATTCGCCGCCAGTCGGACCACCACCATGGGACCGGGGACCCCCCCCCCCCCAACCTTTCTGCGAAAATACAGGAACTTCTTTCCAAGAACGCAGTCCGTCCTGTCCCATCTCCAATGCGACCGGGATTCTACAGCAGCATATTCTTGTGTCCCAAGAAAACTGGAGGATCCCGTCTAATTTTCAACTTGCGTCCACTCAACCAATTCATTAACAACCAACACTTTCAGATGGAAACAACGGAATCAATCCGAGGCTCTCTTTTGATAAGGGACTGGGAAATGTCGCTCGATCGCGCCAATGCTTATCTCCACATTCCTCTCCATGCTTCCGGTTTCTTCACAACGGAGCCGTCTATGAGTTCCTGTGCCTGCCGTTCGGCTTAAACGCGGCTCCGTGTGTCTTCACACTTGTCCTTTATCCAGGGTTCAGACAAAACCTGGAAATCTCAGGGAAATTGAAAATGAGCCAAAAGCTCAGGGAAATTTCAGGGATAAATTTTTTTTTTTTGAAAATCAGGGAAAAGACAGGGAAATGTGAAAAAGTGTCTTTGTGTCTGATCTGTCAGTTCTATTGAATTAGTAGATCAGAAAAATATTTTAATTTGTGCTTTAATATGTTAAAGTATTTTAGATATTACTTCAGTAAACCAAATCTCAGGATGTTGGATTATTTTCGTACAAATATTAATGAAACATTAGCTACTGCCTGTTTCCCTAACTAAACATCTTGTAAACACCTGGAAATTGTCATTGGATGAACCTGGAAAACTTGGAAATCTCAGGGAAATTGAGAATTAAAAAATTTTCTGAACCCTGTTCATCCAGTACTCGCCCACCTACATCAACGCGGCATCCGTACGCATGCCTTCCTCGACGATTGGTTACTTCCTGAACAGGACCGAGCTGTCCTTCTTTCTAATCTACACACCATCGCATCTCTTTTAATGAAGCTCGAATGGGGCATCTACGTCCCAAAATACCGACTGCTTCCCAGTCAAGAGTTCACCTTTCTGGGCGTGCTCTTCAATCTTCGTCAAGGTACTGTCGTGCCGTCCCTAGACCGCATCTCCAACTTCCTATCCAACGCTCTAGCCTTTCTTCGCCTGCCCTGTTACTCTCTACGAGATCTGAATTCCGTCATCGGTACCATCGATTCCCTAGCCGATATGGTCCTATACAGCCGTTGGATAGCCCGACCCCGCCATTACTTTCGTTCAGATGAATGCAGCGATCCCGCCGTCGGGATCTTGCAACCCCCTCGACTCCTCAGCCCTCGTTTTCCTTTCTCAACTTAGGCCTGGTGGATGAATGTCTCTCATCTGACGGAAACCTTACCGCTTCACGAACCAATCCCGGACCTTCATTTATTCACCGATGCCCCTGGGTTGGGGCGCTCACATTGATTATGACAGTGTCGGGGACCTGGGACCCTGCCAATTCTGACCACTTCAATATCCTTGAACTCCGAGCCGTGCTTTACGGTCTCCATCACTTTCGACATCTAGTTGCCACACGCGTTGTCCAAGTTCATATCGACAATACAACTGGGGTTGCTTACCTGCGGTGCGGAGGAAGTAAGTACCCACTTCCGATCCTTGCATGAACTAACATCCAACATCTTTCGTCTCTGCCTCTCTCTTCAAACCCGTCTGCCTCCCCTGCACATTCCAGGGAGTCGCAATGTGATAGCCGACACCATCTCTCGGAGATCTCTGCCAACCAGCGAATGGACTCTACCCTCCTCGATCTGTAATGCCTTATTCAAGCTTTGGGGTCGGCCCATGATAAACCTTTTCGCCATGAGGTTGAATGCCAAAATTCCCCACTTCGTCAACCTGATATCGGATCCTGGAGCTTAGGCGGTCGACGCTTTGATGTTGGACTGGACCCATCTCTACGCCTATGCCTTTCCTCCACCGAAACTGCTGCCATTAGTTCTATGGAAAATCGCCACCACCTTCGGTCTGTTCCTGCTTGTGGCCCCGGACTGGCCAGCAGCTGCATGGTTCCCGGCTTTCCTCGATCTCCTCATAACTTGCCCCCGATCCCTCCCTCCGTATCCCGACCAATTGACTCAGCGCAACGGGACACTTCGACACCATCGACCACAGTCCCTGAGGCTACACGGGTGGCTACTATCATCCGACTCCTTAAGAAGACGGGAATTTCTCCAGTCTTGGCCCTCAGCATAGCCTCCAGAGCAGTTCGAGCCTCCACTTCTTAGATCTACGATAGTCACTGGTGCCGATAGTTTCATTGGTGTTCTACACAATAAGGATATCCGGTCAGTCCCTCTGTACCTGAGTTCCTCCGTTTCCTAGACTTCCTTTTTGACAACGGTCTACGTGGTTCCGCCATACTCGTTTACCGATCTGCCCTCAATGCCGTTTTTAAAGCAGCCGGCTGCTTCCACCTTCTTGACGACTTTCGAATCACTTCCGTGATCCAGCCGTTCATGATTGATCGTCCATGAATACGCAAGACCTTCCCGGATTGGGATCTTCCTTCGTCCTCAATGCTCTGTTAGATGCCCCTATGAGCCATTCTCCGCCTGTTCTCTTAGCCACCTGACCCGCAAGACGGTCTTTCTCATCGCTATGGCAGCCTGCCTCCGGTGTAGCGAATTACAAGCTCTTTCCGCCACTGCGGCTGACTGTTTCTTTTTAGACAACAATTCTGGTGTTACTTTTACCCCACGGGGGCATCCTTCCGGGCCAAGACACAAAAAACTTCCAAATGCTCCGAGTCGTTCATTATTCCCGCCCTCACTAACATTCTCGGCGACAATCAGGAACGTGCTCTATGTCCTGTACGATCCCTACGAAGCTACTTTAAAGGCATCTAAAGCCGTACGTCGGGGTAGCATGCAACTTTTTATTCCCTTCACATCCCAGTCCGGCGAAACATCCACCAGGATGATTCCCACCTGGATCAAGACTGTCACAGGGTTCAGACAAAACCTGGAAAACCTGGAAATCTCAGGGAAAATGAAAATAGAGCCAAAATCTCAGGGAATACAAGAATTTTTTTGAAAATCAGGGAAAAGACACGGAAATTGAAAAAAAATGCCTTTTAAGTTCCATTGAATTAGCTGAACAGAAACAAAATCTGAGGCTATAGCAATATTTTAATTTGTGCTTTAATATGTTCCAAGTATTTGAGACACAACTTCAATAAACTAAATCTTAGAATAGTACAATATGGATGATGAAAATATGTTTAGCCCCGTCTGGTCTGCACTAGTCTCTAAGCAGCTATTTTCTGGGATGTTGGGTTATTTTCGTACAAGTATTAATAAAAACATTAGCTACTGCCAGTTTTCCTAACTAAACATCTCTGTCAACACCTGGAAATTGCCATTGGATGCACCTGGAAAACCTGGAAACGTCAGAGAAATTGAGAATTAAAAAATTGCCTGAACCCTGTGTCATCATTCAGGCCTATGATGCTCTGGACATCAGCTCTGCGGATCAAGGTATCTAGTTACGGCTCGTGAGCTATTTCCGCATCTTGGGCTCTCCACAGCAATGTCCCGGTTTCCAACATCGTGGAAGCAGCTTCCTGGCGTCACCCGTCCGTCTTTTCTTCACACTACTTACGTGATATGTCACATCACGCCGATGGACTATACCGTGTGGGGCCATTCATTGCTGCTCGTCGCATGGTAAACCCTCTTGCTGGCTCTTGTCAATTACTTCATTTGGGGGTCAGCCCGCAAACCAAGGGAGCTTGGTCAAGATGTCGCTCGCCGCCTTTGACAAAGTCTGTGGAATGCTAAAATTAGGTAATGGGCATTTTCATGGCAACTAGTAACTCCAAAATACCAGTGTTACCTGGTTGAGTTTGGTTTCTATTGCCTTCGTGAAAATATATATTATCTTCTTCCCACCCTTCTTCCCTCTTGTCGCCATCTGGGAACAATTGAGGTAGAAAAGATGAGACGGTTCGCTTCGCTCTGTGAAGAACCATGCACAGAGGGTAGCGGGCCGGACAGATATCTTCGATTGTTTTCTAATTGAAACAGCATTATGAGTAAGATAATGCTAAAATTAGGTAATTTATATAGGAAGGCAATAGAAACCAGAATCAACCAGGTAACACTGGTATTTTGGAGCTTATGGCTTTAAGGATTCCCACCAAGAAATTTTTATTTATCAGTTTTTTTTCCTAGTTTCATTTTAATAGCCTAGTAAACATGATGAAAACACATGGCGCAACAGACTTTAAAAGATAAACTCAACAAGTTAACATTTTATGAGAAACCTGCCAGTTGTTTAAAACAACTGAAAGTTTGTCTCTATCTTGCTGATTCAAATTAATTATGACGAGAAATTAAATTTCAAGAATTTGAAGAATGTAGCTAACAATTTCAAGGAATTCAGGGCATTGAATTTTTTCTTAACCATAACCGCCTGAAAGAACTTTAGACCCCTTTTTTTTGAGTCCATATGGGACTCAGGTCGGTTCTCGGGTTTGAACCGGCATTCTCTTGGTTTGGAACCGACGACGCTGACCACTGGGCTGTGACTGCCCGCTTTGCTCGGGGTACCCCTCACAAAGCTCGCGCCGGGACTTAGTTTTTCGCTGTTATACGTTGAAGGCGTACGTTCGTATCTAGGCGGTTATGGGTTAGCTGA
>JAHWFP010108981.1:58590-101411 GCA_023313725.1 Lithobius niger | reverse complement strand
AATGGTCAGGTTTTTTATTTAATCTTTGATCTAATAGTCAGTGGGGTTAGCTTGGCAACCAATGTAGCAACTTGGCCATTTTTGCTCAGATTTCACTACTTTGATTGGCTGAAACTTGGCGGGCTCTTTCACCCTTGTGGGTTTTGTTTCAGATTATGTCCATCTTACGTAACACAGTACAAATCAGTTCAATAAGCGTTTATTTAAGGAAAAATCCTTATCCACCTTATCCACTGGCCGGGAAGAGAATTCATTTCCCGGACGTCGCTCCAGACGACACATCGCTGTCGCTCGCAGCGCTTCTCAAAACCGTCGAGGAGACAGTCCCGGACTGTTTTTTATGTAAACCGTCACAAACTGCCGACGCTCCCGTCATCAACCCGGGTCTTAAAACAGGGTTTGGCTTTGCATTGTGCGACAAGGACTCCAAGCCACGCAACCTTCTCGGCCAATCAACGATAGTACTAACGTGCCTACTCCGCACTGAGGGCTCACTCCTCGGCAAAGGCGAATCTCTCATCCTCGATAAAGAACCTCCAGCCCCATGACCCGGCTGTGAAAACAGCTTTTTCCGCCCGCTCGGAGATGGCGCAACGAATCCGCATAATTTCGACACCTACCCTGAATGTGACTTTTTTATGCAGCGAAATTAAAATGGACTTCGGTACAGCTCTCTCCATTCCCAAGAAGGCTGATATCCCAACCTTTGTCCTTTATGAAAATGACAAATGCATACGTCTAAGCTTACGAGCGGCCTCACAAGCCGACTTCCTCAACACGGCAGTTAATTCCTTATATGAAAAACTGTCCTTGGATGCTAGCCCAGAAGAAATTCGCAACCTGTCATCCCTTATTTCACAACTCTTCCAGAAAGCAAGTTTCGCAACCTATCATTCCTTGTATTGGGCAACCAGAGCACTTTTTAATAACACTCTCCTCCTCTGCGAAATCGCCCTGTTGTCCGCAAATAACATAAACATATCGACACGACACCGTCTCCGCAACCAACTTATCCATGAGTCGGACACCCTCTTCTGTGGCCTCATTCCGACTCTAGCACCACACTTGGATATCTCTAGGAAACCTAAGCCTCAAAAACAAAACTCCATGTCCAATCGTCCTTTTCTGAGGAGCAAGCAACAAATCCCCGCCCTCCGGCGGATGACTGGTACAAAGCTGCCGCTACGACACCTCCCAGCCGTCCGAGCAACAACACGTCCTTTCAGCTGAGAAATCAGCAGCCCTTTCAGGCCGACCCTCCTCGCTCCCACCCCAGCCAACGTAACCCGCAGAAGCGAGCCGCAACGCCCGACCGCAGGAACCGTGTCTCGTCACCAGGGGGCAGAAGTAAGTATCGCAGAAACCAACAATGACGTCTCCCAACTCTCCTGCCTTCCAGTCGGGGCAAGATTACGCCACTACTTCCCATCCTGGCAATCGGTAGCCTGGCAAAAGCTAACTCACAACTTGGAAATTCTATCAATCATAAAACATGGTTTTCCGCCGACACTCCTGCACCAACCGCCACTGTCACCTTCCCCCCCTTGAGAATTCTCGCCTCCAACAACACAGCCCCTGTCGTTCGAAGTCTCGGAACTCTTACGGAAATCCGCAATAAAGGAGTGCCATCATCCAGGCTCAGGCTTTTACAGCTACATTTGTATCCGCCCAAAAAAGTCAGGAGGCTCTCGTCTGATATTCAACATAAAACCGCTCAACAAATACATTCACAACGAACACTTCAAAATGGAAACCCTCGAGTCCATCCATCTCTCGTTCAAACAAAACGACTGGACTGTTTCGATCGACCTGGAAGACGCCTATCTCCTCGTCCCTCTTCATTCAGCAATCAGCCATCTTTTCCGTTTCATCTACAACCGAAAGGTTTACGAATTCCGCTGTCTACGAATGCAGCTCCAAGGATTTTCACGATGATCTTAAAACCAATCCTGGCAAACCTTCATCAACAACAAATACAAGCCAGCGCCTACCTAGACGACTGGGCTCTCAACAATCCAGACCCCCTCACGCTGGAAACCAACAGGGACAAGACCATCTCCCTATTGAACCACCTGGGTTTCGGTGTGAACCACGCAAAGTCACGTCTCACACCAACCGAAATATTCACGTTCCTCGGAGCCTCATTCGACCTTCGATCAGCAAGAATATCTCCTTCGCCGGAACGAATCGAGGACCTCTTACGGCACATCCAACATTTCTGACAACGAACAAGTTTTTCGGCCCGAAAATTCAACTCCCTCATAGGGAAAATGGACGCAATGGCAAACCTTGTCCCATACGGCCGATGGATGGTCAGGCCTTTTCATCACCACCGAATAGACAACTGGTCCATCAACTGAAACCAACCGGACAATCAGATCCTGTTCAACGAGAACTTACCCTTTGAGTCTCTCCTATGGTGGTCAGACGTCACGAACCTGATGAAGTCATTACCACTCCAAGAACCCCTGCCCGACCTCCTCATCTTCACAGATGCATCAAAGACTGGCTGGGGCTCACACCTAGACAACCGGGAAATTTGCGGCCTTTGGCCGACACCATGCGACGACCACATCAACATCCTCGAACTACGAGCAATCCTGCTTGCCCTTCAACGCTTCCTCCCTCAAATCCGGAACAAAGTAGTCCAAATACAAGCCGACAACACGACTGCCCTAACCTACATCAGGAAGGAAGGTGGAACGATATCAAGATCCCTACACAGTCTAACCTCCGAAATCTTCAATCTCTGCATCCCAAACAACATCACACTCCTGCCACTCCACATCCCAGGCAACAGGAATGTGATTGCCGACTCCCTATCACATCAGAAACCACCAACAGGCAAATGGTGCCTCAAGAAATCCATCTGTGAATCTCTCTTCAACATCTGGGGCACGCCGATGTTACACGTATTCGCCACAAAGCACAATGCCAGACTTCCCCTTTACATCAGCCCGATCCCGGACGAAACAGGAATAGCAGTAGATGCGCTAACATTCCCATGGCACAACCTATACGCTTACCTCTTCCCTCCCTTCAAATTACTTCCACAAGTTCTTCGGAAAATAGAGGAAAGTCAGAGCCTATTCCTACTAATATCAAAGACTATGACTTACGCAAAACCAAAATTTGTCCAAGTTCCACAATTCAAACTTGCAAATTTTCGACTTTCTACTGATAGGCTTCTTCAGGCAAAAGTCATGAGACTTGCACAACAACAACAACCACCACCAACGAATAGATAGGAAGATTAGTGACAGCAGAACTGAATCAAAAGCTGGGAAAAATTCTTACCTTCATTCAGCAACAGCTCCAGTATTGATGAGGGAGCCAACTCAGAAAGTGAGCTTGGGAGCTGACTGAGTTCCAAGGCTCATTGGGATAGGGGAGGGAAATTTGAATTGTAGTGGACTTGGTGAAGTTCGTTGGTGGTGGTGGTTGTTGTCGTGCAAGTCTCATGACTCTTGCCTGAAGAAGCTATCAGTAGATAGTCGAAAATTTGCGAGTTTGAATTGTGGAACTTGGACGAATTTTGGTTTTGCGCAAGTGACAGTCTTTGATATGAACTTCGACCAAAGTAATTGTGCCGAATTAACGGTATTTTCGATCCTACTAATAGCCCCTCTCTGGCCATTAGCAGCGTGGTTTCCACTCCTCCTAAATCTAGTAGTCGACACTCCCAAGAAGTCTACCCCTTCAACCAGATCTTCTGTCACAACAGAAAGGGTCAAAATTACACCCAAACCTTGCAAGCCTCAACTTACACGGGTGGTTACGATCATCAAACTACTCAAAAAGGCTGGATTTCATCATGAGGAAGCGGAACGCATCGCCTCCAAAGCAACCAATCGCATGTACGACAGTCACTGGTCCAAGTGGATTCATTGGTGTATCACAAAACATACAAATCCAATCGATCCCCCCCCCTCTACCCGACCTCCTAAAATTCTTCACCGACCTGTTCAACATCGACAAACTGAAAGGTTCAACAATCCTTTTTTATCGCTCCGCCCTAAACTCGGTCTTCAAAGCCGCCAACAGTACCAAACTATTAGACGACTATCGCATTTCTGCATTACTACGATCATTCGAAAACAAACGTCCCACAAGCAGACGAACCGTAACCGACTGGGATCTATCCCTTGTTCTACAATCCCTAATGGAAGAACCATACGAACCCATGCAAGACAGCTCACTCCACCTCATGATCCGCAAAACTGTCTTCCTCGAAACCCTAGCAGCCAGCCTCAGATGTTCCGAAATCCAGGCCCTCTCGGTAGACCCAGCCTACTGCATTTTCAGCCCAAATTGCTTCTCGGTCACGCTACACCCAAGAGCATCCTTCAGAGCAAAGACACAAAAACCATCAGAACCATCGAAACCAATCAGGTTTCCAGCCCTCTTTTTATCTTCATTTTTAATTTTGTTATGTGGTTTGTTGGAAGTATGCCCACAATAAAAGTAACTTCCAGTTAATTCATGTTGTAATTATTCTCCCATACAGGGAAACGTTGATAATGACAGGGGGAGTAAAACATAGGTCCCCCTGTCATTATCAACGTTTCCCTGTGTGGGAGAATAATTACAGAGATTGTAACGACTCTAATTAAATATTCTTTACGACTATTCCTACGGGAGTTGTAACTTGTCCCCAGTTAGCTCCTCTTTTAAGTTTTTACAAAATGTCTTTCTTTCCAAAAAGGATGTCTGGCTCACGTCTGAGTTCAAAAGATTAACTCTGTCGATAAAAGGTTGCTGCGTTTTTATCAATAAAACCTTCCAGCGTTGTATTATTATGTTTTAAGTTATGGGTTATACCTAAAAACCCTTCAGTGTCAAATTTCAAAATGTAATCAAGTTGTTTGGTAACCTTAAACCATTCTAGTGGTATTAGTTGCTGTTAAATAGAGCCGGCATTCTTCTATGCGTTCATAGAATATCCTTTTCTAACCGCTATCGCAGCCTAGGTTAAGGGTGGACGGCAAGGTGTTTTGGGCAGTTTCACAACTAAAAAATCTGCAATTTGACATAATCCGGACTAGCGAGAACATTTAAATAGCGGGATGCCTCATTTGACAGTTTTCTTTTACAAAAACCATAACTTTGTACCTATATTCAAACTTAGTGTTTCTTCCAATTTAAATGTCTTTTTTTCCAATTTCTAAATGCTTGTACGATTTTCCTGCATGAAGCAGCGCGGACAGCATTTAGCTAATGGCAGCAAAAATAGTGTTTATAACTTTTAACTTTTAATTTACTTAAATTTTTCTAAGCCACAAAAACGTTGGTCCCCCAAAAATACAAAATGGCGAAGTCAATATTTTTGTAAAGAGTTTGACTTATTTTTTGTCAATTTTTTTCCATAGTTTGGCGGTCTTGTTTTTGCATATCTTGTGTGACTAAACCTTCTGTTGTAGCTTTTATTCTGAGTTCTAAGGAACCCTGAATAAAATCCTGTGTATGGGGGCATGTAATAACGGGCCGCCGAAAACCTTCGTTTTCCTGACGAACAATTTTTTTTCTCGAGCGCAAAAACGTAAAAAGACCTCGGTCTTTTCCCCTCCGCTGTTTTGTCAATATTGGGCCGAATCGGCCAAACTTTTCACCATTTAATAGCCACACACTCCAGCTACAGACTGGGGAAAACAGAACTCTAAAATTCCATCTAAAAGATTCACTACACCAATTTGAAAATCACTCCAAACCAACCACAGCGCTAAACATTTCCGGTCGCCGTTATTGAAACTCGTTGTACATACGTAATTTGTTTTCATTATTCTTTTCGGACAAAACGCCCACAACACTAGCTTAGTTGTGAATTAGGAAGGGCTTCCTTAATTGGTACTTAACCTCAAATACATGTGGATACAGACATTTTAAGTGTGGTATTTTTTATTGTGTTTGAACGATCGCAATTACTATGAAAAATGTCCACTAAGATAAAAAAAACTGTCTTTTAACTTAACGTTAACCATCCAACTTAATTAATGCGTTATAGCATTTATCTAAGCTAGTTTATTTAATCTTTTTATATATTCTTTTGCCCCCAGAAATGCTACCATTAGTCCGAACCAATTCGACATCGGCAATCACCGGACACGAATTTTAGTGTAAATATTTTGCTTCAAATCTCTAACCAAAACTCCGACTGTGACGATCCAAATGCAACCACTAGCTTTTCCTTCAATTCAACTTATATCTTGAAATATCTGTTCACCAAAGCAAACCCAAAATCAATCTGTGCAACAAACTCTGTTTCCCCCTCCCCCCCTTCCCCAACCTACCTGTGGTGTGTAACAATGCAGTCTACAGTTGAAGCTAGTAAAATTTAATAGTAATGCTTTATTCACTACACAAGCCTCTCTACTAAGCTTTAACATGAGCCATTTCACAAAGTACTCCTGTAAATATTCAATCCATAGTCAATATATTTTAATACAAAGTCCTTTTCCCAAAGTTCACTTGAGTTAAAACTCAATGTGGCCTGTCTTTACATGTCCCTACTCCTTCAAATGGCTCTGAACCAAAACCCTTTGCCAAACCGACTTCTCCTCCCCTTTCCATTGTTCTCCTGGCCCTCAGGCAATCAGAGGTGCCTAGCATCCTCGTGATTTCGCGCTTTGGTCGCCAAAATCCGAGGCTCCAGCATAAAAAGCCCCAGTTGCCTTCCCTCTACAGCTCAGTCAGCATAGCTCACAGATCTCGCAAGCTAGAAGGGTCACACCGGTCGGGAGTGGAGATGTCACGTCCGTGGTAGCCAAGCCGGGCAAAATGGTAGTGGTTCGTATGTTACTAGTTTTAGCTTAAAAGTTTATCTTTAGGACCCTCCAATTCTAAATTTATAGTTTAACTTAAACTAACTTCTAGCTTGTAGACTTTATGGTTGGTAAGGCATCGGCATTTCTGGCCCCCTGCCTTCCAAAAGCCAAGTTCATTCTTTGTTTATTTTGACGAACTTAAAATGTAAACAAAGGGACGGTTTGATCTTCGTGGATTCGGGGGAAAATAAGTGTTGGACGATTTGATCCTAGTGAAAAATAATTGTCACATATAGTTGCAACTTAGCGGACGCGGTTCAGCTTGCTGGGTATTCCTGGATTGGAACCCAAGAAAAAAGTCTTCTTTTTCTAATCGAAATTTAAGTGTATTTGAGAACTAACAAAATTGTTCTTGTTCAAATGAATTACTAAATTGTAAATTCAAGCAAAGTGCTTCTTCAAACTTGTTGAAAGCTAATACTAGTGAACTAAATGTAAAAAGTGTTTTCTATATTCATTTTCTGATGTTTTAAAATAAAAACCAAGAGTTTTAAACTTCAGGTTCGTTCCCTAGTGGATTAATTGTTTTATGTAGCCCATTTTAGCTTTACACTTCGTTTAATTAGTTACATAATTTCCATCGTTGGCGGCAGTGATAAATACCAGTAGCATTAAGGTTAGGCCTATTAGGACACCGACGCTTCATTCCCCATGCCGGGACTGTAGCCCTGCTGTGCTTAGTAACGTAAAAAGTCGTAATAACCCCCAAAACTTGATGCTATGAAGTACTCGTCAACCAATGATGTCGGGGGCGTTACAAGCACCTCAGCCGTCGTAGCTTCCGCCGTTACATGGGCAAGAATTTTCTCATCAACATTTAAGTACATCCAGTCATGTGAAACTGGCCAAGTTGTTAAAGTTGTCCAAACGAAAAAAAATTCACATAGAACCAATAATTCTTTTAAGTGCCATGTGCATGATTGAGATTGACTAGTTAACTAGTTAACAAAGTATATCTGGCTTATGCCAATGTGCTTCACAACAGCGAATATGGCTGCTACCAAACTGCTGCAGAAATTCAACAAATTTTCTAATTCCTGAAAAGATGTGGCTTTTGTAGGGAAAGGATTCAAAGAACTGCTACACTTTTCTGCCACACAACCGAACAGCCAAATTACCACCCTCAAGTGAATACTACAGATAGAGTAAACTAGACCATGAAATTCTTCCTTCGAACCTTTTCTCACAAGTTTCAAGACAAGTTGGTCCAATTCTACCTGTTGTACACTACTACGTATGATACATATCTTACGCAAGAACAGGCGAGATGCCGCACTACGTATGGCACAGCAGAAACCCTCATTACCCCTCCTCGTAAATGCTAAATCTACCACTGATAAACAGCATCATTCCCATTCAGGCACATGCAGCAGTTAACAGCAAGAGTTATAGAAAGCTCACGACTTTTGTGTCACATCACATTTCTCGCTGCCTTTGTGAGGTGAGCTAAGACATGGTCGTGAGCTTTGTTCAACTCTTGCTGTTACCTGCTGCATGCTCCTGAATGGTGAGGATGTTGTTCATCCGTGGTAGATTTAACATTTACATACTAGCATAGACTAGCTGAGTTTAAAGTCCATGAACTTAGGAAAGTAGGAAACCGTGTTCTGTACAACGCTCCAAACATCTTACAGCAGTGTACGACATACCCTAAAGAAAAGTCGTTGCAAAATCACCAGTATCTCTTGTGTTTGTGAATGATGATTCAGTTGACAAGACTAAATCTGGTCAGTCTATTTTACCATCGGGCCAGACCTAGAAAAAGTAACGTTAGGATGGCTGGATCCTTAGATGGCTGGATCTTTAGATGTATAAATATTAAACATCTATTAATTCCAATCAGATTACATTGTGCAACAATTGTCATTACTTAGGGGCCATCAAATGTGACATCAACTTTAAGAATAATATTTGCGACCTTAAACATTAATTTTACTGTGAATGTGGCCGTCAGTCACATTGTTTGTTCTTCCTCTTAACAATATAACAAAATGCGCTATACACTGTGCCATGTTCCAAGCTTGCCACATACTACTGCAACACCTATACCATTGTTTTCCAGAAGTCTCTTAATAAAAATGGCCATTCCTGATGACAGGAAAACTTCAATATTATCCCCATCTTCATGGCTGATTATGGCCAAAGCTAAAAAAAGAAAATTTTCCTCTATCAGCCTGACATCCCAAGTAGCTGCTCAAAAAGCTTGTTAAAAGTCAGCTCTACATTTATTGTGATCCAATATCATCAGCAAGACGAAACATGGTTTCTGGTCAAAGCAACTTCTTGAAGTTTTTTGGGTATTGGTTGAACACTGTTGACAACCTCATTCCTGTGATGTCATTCTCCTCGACATCCAAGTCAATGCATCACTTGAAACCTGCTTGATTGGCTAGGAAGTTTTCTTTCTGGCCGCAAGTAGGAAATGGTCTATGAAAGACATGCTTCAGACTGGGGTCCTGTCCTCAACGGTGTTCTGCAAGGAGCAGTTCTTAGTTCAGTGTTTTTCCTACTTTTCATCAACGAACTGCCTGACCTTGCTAAAATACAATGGATCCGCTTCGTTGATGATGACAAACTGTTTAAACAAACCCCTTACACTGAAGATTGTGGCATCATCTAATGGGGACCAGATCAGTCGTCAGAAAGGTATGAAGTTCAATGGTTTTGTTTGTACAGTTCGTCATGTTGGCCCCCAACAACCTCCATTTTTTTTTTTTAAATACGCAGCCAAAACCTTGGCATGACCTTTGCCTCTAATCAGAAGGACAATAGGCAATGTACTATGGATGCTTGACTCGTAACATGCTGCTTGGCCGCATCACGAAACACTTATCCTTCTTCAATGCCACTTCCCTTAAAAAAACTACAATTCCTATATCAGGCCACATCTTGAATACTGCATCCAAGTAAGAAGTCCCAACTAACTGAAGACCAGCAGCTCCGTGAAGCAATTCTGAGGTGTGCCACCAAACTTGTCCCAAGACTCTGGGTCCTCCCATATGATGTAAGGTGCAGGAACTTGGAGTAACAAGCTTGAATGACCATTGTGTGAGAGGACATCTACTTCACAGTGGCTAAATTCTGAATGGGATTGATGTAATAAGGGAACAGCATACTTCACCTTGGCAACCCCTATTGATACTTATGGACACTGCCTCAAGCTATGGTTGTGATTGCAAAGGTAAACCCTCCCTTCACAAGGACACATGTGGGAACACTAATGTTCGGAAGTAATTCTCGTAGAGTGTGATTGACAACTGTAACAAGCTACCACAGAACGTAGCAGAGGTCAGATCTTTAAATGGCTGGAAGCCTACCTACGATGAACTTTTCCCCAAGCAGTGAACTATCTCTGCTTCATCCAACCACGCAAGCCTGGCTTTGGTTGTGTGTAGCATTTAAGTTTTAACCCCAACACAAGCTGTGAAGAGAAAAATAAATAGATCATTGTCTCACTCAGTTTGAGAGTTACAACCATTCTCACATAATTATAAAATTAAACTGACCATTGAGAATGTGCAACGCCGAGTTAACTGGCATGCTGAGGGTACCAGAACCATGGCCTACAAGCAGCGACTTGATTTGACATTGCCATTGAAATTGAAAAACGCTAGCAGGAAGCTTGCAGCTTTTGATGCTGGGAGGAAGCGAGAAGAAATCACCAGTTCTTGTACACAAATGTAGGGGTGATTGTCGGCAAGAAGATATCACGTTTAGTCTTGAAGGTATTGGTGTTTGGTGCAGTGACGTTGTCCCTTGACAGACAGTTCCAGGTGCTGCATATAAGACAAGGAAAGGAAAGGAAAGCTTACGGCTTTTGGAGGTGCAGCAGCATTGAAAGATCTTGAGCTCGTTGTTTCTAATTTGTGGGTTGTTGTTGAGGACAAAGAGGGGTTGATTTGTGTTTGAAGGAGAGTGAAGGTGGTTGTAGATAAGATGAGGTCACCACTGTGGTATTCGAGGGTGGGAAGTTGGAGGGCTTTCAGGCATTCAGTCTAGGAGAAGTGACGGATGGAATGAACTTGTTTCATAGCTCTTCTTTGGAGCCTCTCCAGTTTGTCGCGGTCTGATTCAAATCTATCCATCAAGCAGTATTAGCATACTCGAGGATGCTGCAGAAAAGGGAGCGGTAGAGCAAGAAGAAAGTATGTTCGTCAAGCGTGGTAGAGAAGCTCTTGACGATGGCAAGCATCTGGTAACCTCGTCTGGTAATGAGGTCAATGTGTTGGGAAAAGGTGCGGTTTTTTTTGGTCGACGAGTACACCGAGGTCTTTCTGGAAGTCTGTGTGTTTAATTGGGGTTGTCCACTAGTGAGGGTGCACTGGTGTAAGGTAGTGAGATGGCCAAAGCTAAGAACAGCACACTTTGTTTCGTTGAGAGCCTGTTCGTTGTGTGAACTTATTGTGTGAGTTTGTGGATGTTGGATTGGAAAGCAATTGTGTCATCCAAGAAGATGCCGCTATTGCAGTTACGGCAGTCAGGTAGGTCAATGATGAAGGTGATGAAGAGGATGCTGGCGAGGACACATGGGGCTCTGCTGGTGATACTGCCGATATTAGAAGGCCGACCGTTGATAATGGTGCGCTGGGTTCTATTAGTGAGAACAGCAATAAGCCACTTTAGGAGATGGCCGGAGATGTCTATGGTGGTAAGTTTGATGATAAGGATATCATGGCGTATGGTGTAGAAGGCCTTAGCAAGGTCAAAGTAGGCGGCTATTACCTGTGACTCGTCTTCGAGCCATTCAGTGACTAGGTTAAGAAAGAAAATAAGGTTGTGGGTAGTGGATTTACCGTGAAGGCCACCATACTGACTAGGGGGTAAAGATGTTGTGAAGGTTGAGGAAGGAAATTACTTGCTTGGCAATGATTTTTTCCATACCTTTGCAGGGGATAGAGGTGAGACTAATTGGTCTGTAGTTATTCGGGTTACTATGGTCGCCAGCTTTATGTGTTGGGGTGATGTTAACATTGAGCCAAACAGGAGGAAGGATCGATTCCACACACGAATTATGGAAAATTATGGTAACACTCTCGGCAATGACAGGAGCTAATCCTTCAAAATCTTTGGGTGTAATCCATTAGGTCCAGGAGAGCAGTGTTTCGTAGCGGTGGAAAGAAGCTGTCTTACTTCTTTAGTGGTGAAGGTAATTGTTACCTCTTTAAATTACCTCTTTAGTTGCGAAGACGTTACTCTTGAGATTGTTGGTAGGTTGATAACGGAGGCAGGTGTATTAAAGACTGAGCAGGAGTTAATGAGCGTCGGCTTTCCCAGCAGGATCATCACCTGGTCCTTTATTTCTGTTTTTGGTGCCAATCGATGATGATGAATGCTTGTTGCGCCCAATGTAAGCCGACAGTCTTTTAGAGCAGGAATTAGAGGCTCATACAATCTCTTGTTCATAGGAGAGGCGTGTAGTATGGAGTTTAGTGGTGAGTTCATTCCTGGTGTACTAGTAGTTTTTGTAGTTATCATCAGTTTGACTCTCCCTGTGGTCTGTCACTCTCCAAGCTGGGTGTTTGGTGAGGACTGATCTTTTGATGGTGGCATTGACCCAGGGGTGAGTTTGTCTCTTTTTCCCCTGTTTTCTTTATGAGAGGGCAATGGGTTGAGACGGATCTTAAAATGATGTGGTGAAAAATTTTCCGTGCTTCCTATGTTCATTTGGTGTGATTCATTCAGGAAGGTTTGCAGCTTTAATGGAGTTGTGCATGAGTGTTAGTCTGCCTTAAAGAAGTTGCGCTTGGTGATGCTGGGCGGATCAAGTCTAGAGGTGGAGAGTTGAACACGAAGGGTACCTAGGCCGAGAGGTTCGCCATGTGAAATTGTTGGAAATCAGGTTTGATGTGCTTCGAATTGCTTTAGCTTATCACACTTAAAAATGAAGGAAACACGGGGACCTCATTGAGTGCTTTAAAATCATGAAGGGAGAGGGCTTTCAGGAGAGCAGTGTTTCTTAGCGGTGGAAAGAAGCTGTCAAACTTCTTTAGTTGAAATGATGCTGAAAGGAGTGGCTTTTTTAATCTCGCCTCAAGTATGATCACTCGAGGACACAGCTACAAGATCTCCAAACTGCAAGCCAGAGTCAAGTGTAAAGCATTGAACGGTGGACCCTTGGAACTGTCTTCCACAAAAAGGAGTTGATGCTGACTCGGTCAACTAATTTGAAAAACAGACTAGACAAACTTATGATTTCCCCTTCTTTTGTTTTTTTCTGATGGAGCTCTAGGCGAATCACGTCTTTCTCTCAGTTCCATATTAACATGTTGGAAAAAGGTTTACTGTGATACATTGTTATTTATCAGCCTGCTGTTGCTTGCACAGGAGCTCGTCACAAAATATGAGGCTTCCGGCAGGACGAGCCCTGTGGTTGCTTGCACTCGTACTGTTTTCCACTTCCCCTGTACCTGTTCAAGCAGGGAGGGGTAACTTATAATGGCTAGCTGTGACAGTGGGAGTGCCGAGTTCAAAGTTTGACAACCTTAGCTGCGTTCCAGGGTAACAGGACCGAAACGATTGTGAACTCCAAGCAGGGCCACCAACAAACTTGAAAAAAAGAAACCATTTCAGGACAGACGTAGTAACAAGCAAATTGAAATACGAAAATCAAACGAGAATGATACTAGTTTGCATCACTTGCTCAGCTATCTATTTTTAGGGTGCATTTATAATATTGATTTCGACGCGTACGCGTGACGCTCGGCGCGTGAAGCTAGAGTTTTTCCCATGCTCAACGCTTAAGCGCGACCATTTACAATTGTAGAGCAGGTGGGCCAACGCGCGCGTTTTGCTATTTTCAAGCGTCACGTGAATATCTACTGGACCTAGATCGGTGCGCGCCAAGCGACTCTCGCACGCTTAGTTGTTGCATGCTGGGATAGGAAAATGGCGGCATCAACGGATTCCATCGGCACCACAAGAAAGGAAAACGTGGTGTGCTAAAAGGTTGAATGCTCGAAAATAAACGGCCAGATATCTTAATTACGGTGACCTTGACCCGTATGGCATCGAATCTTGGTGCTGTAGAAGAGGGGAGTTATGAAACAGCATAGATGGAACGGAGATTCGCCCAGCATTAGCAAGCTCACGTGTTTGATTTGTAAATGAAAGAGCGTTTGCTTTAGCGTGACGATACCACAAGCGGGCCAAGCCGATTGTCCGCGCGCACTGCTTTGCTCATGAACTGGCATACGCGTCAAGCGTCGAGCGCCACGCTCACGCACAAGCTTTTATATTGTAAACGCAGCCTTAGTCTTCTGTACAGCCGTACCGGCTGAGAAGACTATTGCAACGACTTTGTCCGTCCGTCCGTTCGTCGCTTTTTTCAACTTCGCAACGGTACCAGAAATTGACGACCATTGTTTACAACATTCGATTCAGTGTCAAAAGTGAGTTAAATAATATGACAAATTAAAACATCGTGGCCTCCTTATAGCTAATAGACTTCTTCGACGTAACCAAATTAAATAATAACATTTCATCGTCGAATTGAAATCCTAAAGATTTGTGTTAATGCAGCCGTAAAAACAAAAACATTTTAGCTTCGTTTAAAAGAGTCTTGTCGCATTGTTGCATGAATGAATAGGCTTAGGCTGCGTTTACAATATAAAAGCTTGTGCGTGAGCGTGGCGCTCAACGCGTACGCCAGTTCATGAGCAAAGCAGTGCGCGCGGACAATTGGCTTGGCGCGCTTGTGGTATCGTCGCGCTAAAGCAAACGCTCTTTCATTTACAAATCAAACGCGTGAGCAGGTGTGGGAGCTTGCTAATGCTGGTCAAATCTCCGTTCCAACTATGCTGTTTCACAACTTCCCTCTTCTATAGCACCAAGATTCGATGCCATACGGGTCAAGGTCACCGTAATTAAGATATCTGGCCGTTTATTTTGAGCATTCAACCTTTTAGCACACCACATTTTCCTTTCTTGTGGCGCCGATGGAATCCGTTGATGCCGCCATTTTCCTATCCCAGCATGCAGTCGCTTGGCGCTCACCGATCTAGGTCCAGTAGATATTCACGTGACGCTTGAAAATAGCAAAACGCGCGCGTTGGCCCACCTGCTCTACAATTGTAAATGGTCGCGCTTAAGCGTTGAGCATGGGAAAAACTCTAGTTTCACGCGCCGAGCGTCACGCGTACGCGTCAAAATCAATATTATAAATGCACCCTTAAGATCGAACTAAATTCTCCATTAGGCCCTGCTACTTACGAAACTAAAACTGCCGTTAAAAAAATTAGGCCTAAAAAATGAAAATTGGGTCTAAAATCATGTTACCATGGCAACGTCAATAGTTGCTACGAGTCGCTGCTGCAACCTCCTGTCCCTTCCCTACTACCACTGATCTATATACGCTGTGCATTACGTTGTAACACTGTAACTGTGTGCGCGGATGCTTACCGTGTTGCAAAAATGAATAGGCTTACTGTATACAATCCAAATCTCCGTTAGTTGTTACTTACGAAATTAAAGTCTTAAATTAGGCCTAAACGCTGACAATTATGCCTAAAACGTAAAATAATCTTAAAAGCTAACACATTTGTAACGGGCAATTCTGATGGTTACTGTTTTTAGATTATATAATAGAGATAGCTGTTGCAATGCGTGATAGTGGCCGAACTGTATAGAAGACCGGATGCGACTAGTTAGTCGCTGTAGCCGCTTGTTTTATTTAATTGCGAACATTTGCTTCTTTGTCACGATGGTAGAGTGAAACGTTTTAAAAGTTTACTACATTCTTTTTTAATTCATTTCAGGCCGAAAACTGTTACCCGAGCACTGTTCCCAGCACGCACGTCTTTATTTACGGATTAACTGTAATATTAATTCTGTTGGCTAGATGGCGCTCATGTAGCTAGTCAATTAACGCAGGGTTTTCTGTCGGGTGGGATCGCAGGCTGTGAGCTCTATCCGTCGGTGTGCGCTTTGATTTTCCGCGACGACAATACTAACAAATTTTAAACCGGTAATGAAATTTCTTTTTGCAACATGAACGCCCATTTCAATTAAGCAACGCGTACAGAACAACCAAAATAATGAAACTGAAAGTATCTTTGCATTAAATTGATTTTAATTATTCGTCGGCATGGCTTTTACAGGGATCACCTCGCTGCCGTTTTAAAGGCGTCCTGAAAACAACGCTATGATGGATGAAGTTTAAAGGAGGGGTTGGGAATTGAGATGAAGGTTTCATAAGTGAATTTTGAATATTTGCTCTCGAAAAGGCTGATTAAGTAAAGACGACACTTAAATAACGTAGAAAAAAATATTTCGTTAAATGACATTATGAAACAAATAATCCTTTGTCTTCAAAAGGAGTTAAATAGTGGGAGTTGAAACTTACACTCCCTGAGGAGCTCGTGTCAAAGACGCCATTTTGTTTTAGTCTGCAATCAGCTACTGATTGTGCTGGAAAATTCTTCCGTGTGTTTGAAGATGATCGCCATTGGTGAGCGACAGTTGAGTAAGTATTGTAATCTCACACAGATAAGTGGAGAAATACGGGTAGTGAAGTGCATCTGAAATTACAAAATGAATGAGATCGCTGATACCGAATGGCATAGACAACATTTTTTGGCGCGAGTTGTTGTTAGGCGTAATGAACAGTGGTTTACAACTAAAGCTAAATCATTATTAGCAATCGTGCAGGTAACATCCCTGATAATGATTATTTACACTGTTTATTGTTTCCATGATACATCCGCTGCGGGACGCAAGTGTCGCTTTTATTAGTAATTAGCCCAAAGGTATTCGATTCGTAATTATAAAAAGGATGTATACACACATTTTTGACCGACTGACATGATGATTGTGGATTGACGCTCTGCTCCGTCGTCTAAAGGACGGTGAAGCTAGAGGAAAAATTGCAAGGGAAAACGAATAATAAAACATAAAAAAAAAAATAATTATGTTTCATCAAATAATTAAAACTGATGGTGTATCACTAATTTCTGCTGAAAGCGTGTGGTCGTCGTGTTTTGAAAAACGCACGGTCGTATTGTCATAATGAGCGCGTAGTTTTATTTCTGTCTAAATACGCGCGTAATAGTTATTACCCAACGATTGCTAAGCAGGAATTAACACGCTGGTACCGTTGTTATGACGTAACGGGTCTCCAGTAGTACTGAAATGTGTAAACAATGCAATCGTAGCGCAGTGTATCGTAGCTTAGTTAGCATATAGGCCTAACGTATTATGAAACAATACGTCGTTACATGCGTTCGAATCGTACTAGGCATTGCTAGCGATGGCGTTGGTTCAAGCTGCTGGTGGCAATGAATAATTCTTAAAACTGCCAACCAAATATATGAAGGGTTGATTGCGTTACAGACTCCCGTGGCAATTTGTAAGATTGCTACACAAGCTAGTTTTCCGCGATCGCCAAGAATTCCTAACCCTGGGAAAAACTTATTTTGTGCAAAGGTTGTGATCTAGGGGTGTGTGGAAGGTCACTAAAACGGAGATATGTCTCACTAATTTCTCCAATAAAAATGTCTTGTGTGCCTCGGAAAAACCCTTGGTTGGTGGTGGTCGTCTGTGGTACTGGTGCCTCGGGCGGTAAACACATTTTGTTTGGCATTCAGTAAGATTTACATCCACAGAACTATTTTGGTATCCTAAGCATTTACTGTCCCGAGTAATGTTGTTTACCATAAGTTTTATCTTAATGCAATGGGTGCCAAAATCATAACGCTAAAGTTGGATAGGGATTTACCCTCCACATAAAATGGGTACTATATATGTTTCTTGATACTCTGCATCAAGTATCGGCTAGTCAAAAGGCTTTTTTCCCCTACTGTTATAAGGTTTGGTCTGACAGCCAGTGGCTGGTAGATCGGAAATGTTATGTTCCCCCTTCCGCCCAGCAAAAAAAAATCCCATACAAAACTTTTAAGGACTGTATTTTTAATCGGTGCCAGTAGACTACTCATTAGGCCTATAATGAGGATTAGGATAGGTCGGTGGGCTACAGTTTTCTTTAGTGCGTGGGTAGTTGGTATTTACCAAAGACTAGTGTGTAGACCCATGGAATTGGGTAGGCCTAATTGAAGTTTAGTATAGGTGTGCAGTACAGTAGAAAAGTCTAAGTCATTTGTTGATAGTTGGCCAGCCCTCCCAAATGTTGGGTCACCACATAGCCTACTATTTGGCAAATAAAAACGGACAGTTGGCCACTTGAATTTAGCCCCCACTTTCCAAAACCGCGACAATACAGAGTGACACTCCAAGAGCAGTTTCTCGGTAATCTGTTACAGATGAACGGCTTGGAGTGTTGGGCTCAGATTTACAAGGTAAATCTCATAGTAACAGATTTACACAGTAAGTATTTGCTTTAATATTGGGATTAAATAAAAGCGTACTGTACTTGCTAAATCTAACAAGGTGTACGGTATCCAGAAGACAAACTGTACCACGTGAGCATATGTATTATTTATCGAAAATTTGCATAAAAATGTTAAGGTGTTTGTAGCTGAAATTTGAATTGCTTTTTTTTTCTCCATGATTTCTGCAAATTCAAAGTAAATCCCCATTCTGTTTTTAACAATGTAAAATTGTCTGATGAAAACTGAAAAGTGTGTTTTATTTAAGTGTACTACAAAAAATTATGTGATTTGTTGGATGACTGTGATTTCGTCGGGTATCCTAGATACATACCAGGATACGGTAGATTTTGCATGTATGAATAAAATTATGAAAAACTGTACGATACCACAGAAGATGTTGGCGAAGAATAAGAGCGAGAAGAAACTAGGAAATAGCGAGTGCTTTCAATGTGTACCGGCCAAATGGTGGCTGCTGCTGGCTTGACAGTCAAGTGGATTGCATCTCACTTGCATGCATCAAGAACCATTCTCTGGTCAAAATCGCCATCGACACTCAGTTTTTCGATACAGTGTTTTCATCTGGCTAGTGACCAGTTACTATAGTCGCTTTCGCCCATTCCGTCACTGTTCCAAACAAATGATGGGTCCTTGAATTGAGTCTTCCGCTCTAGTATCAAGACACTGCCCCATTGAGATCATGCCTGCAGCGGATATCATTATACAGCGTTACGCTTTAACAAATCTGGCTGTTTACAAGTTCTTTTTAGTGTAAAGCTACAATTTCATCTCTTACCCATTTTCTCCTAACTTCCAAACTAGGCATTTCCTGTGTTTATCTAATCCTAGAGGGAATTCAAGTCACATTCACTTGTTGAATATCTGGACTCCACACGCATCGCTTTAGAAAGAAATGAATGAAACATCGCTGAGTCTTAAAGGGACAGTAGGCATGTTACGATGAAGTTGTTTGATGCGCTAGTCCCCGTAGCAGAATCTTCGTGACGATACTTTGCGGACAGTTGAAGGCCGCCACGGACAAATTTTGGCCAAATTTATGCCGTTTCGTCAATTTTTGACCGATTTTGACATTTCATTAACCATTTTTATCGTCTCCTTTCCATTGGTGGAATAGCCAGACAAATAGGACAAAGTATTGAAAAGTTAGGCCTATTCAATTGATAAAAACTACTCAACATGTGGATAACCATATGAAACAAAACAGATCAGCTGCAGACAATTTTTTTTTCTGACAATTGATGTCGCAGACAATTGCAGAAAGTTCTGCTGTTGGGGTGCTAGTATGTAACAGGTCGTGTGGTGGCTTTGACTGGACTGCTGGTCGCAGCGAGAGCTTTCCTGCCAAGATGTAACATTGAGTTCGTAATTAAGCGATGATACAAAATACTAGTGTGTGGGGGGCTTAACCAGAAAGTGCCTACTGTCCCTTTAATTTATTCACCTCTGGTTCGTTTGTAAAATGGAACCTGCCCATACTGCCATAAAATTTTAGTAGGCTTAGCCTACCACCTTTAGCCGTTAGACGGTGTACACAGGCTGTGTATATGGTTATTGTATCTTGCCTATTTTCGTTCTAGCACATCGGTTGAACATATACGATTTCGTTTATTAGGCTATGTTACGTTGCAACAATTTCCACACCAGGCACATTCCTTTTTTTGTTAATTTATTTTTCAAAATTGAAACCAAAACAATCCAGCCTCATGACTGGCTTGCTCACTTGTGTGCTTGAGCGAACTGAGGCAAGATCATGTGACTGTGTGCATATTGCTGTGTAGCCTATCGGTTAAAGGTTTGAGTAAAAATCTACAGCATGGCTATACTTTACTTTCAGAAAGAACTGGAGGTGATGTTACGAAGTTAGATGTTACTTAGTAGATGTAGCCTATTTAGTCTTTTTCTTCCTTCTTTTTAACATGGATAGCCGATGTAATGGAGTAGGCTGCGTGGAACACTTAACATATGTGTATTCTTCTACCTGCTTGCAGAGTGCTAAAAATTCTGCTTAATTTGGTTTAATACTAAGCCGTTTTGTTTTTGAAAAGTAAACTGAACAGCCTAAATGATAGTTTCAGTAGGCGTACTGGGTACTGTAAAATACAGTACGTACATTAAACCACAAAACTACTTTACGAACGGCAGGTTGAAATACATAGCAGTATCCAATATGGTGTCGTGTGTGTTTATATTACTATAGGTCAAGATTAACATTTTTCCCCAGTCGCTGCTCGCTGGTTAGCTAGCTTTGATTAGCCTAGTCGCCAGTAGTGCATTTTTTGCCGTGACACGTTTTTATGGTTTTATTTACCTGTGCTGGCACCTATTACTATAAAGAGATACGAGAATATTAGGGGATTTGGGCAAATGTTAGCGCGAGCATATATGGCAAAAGAATAAATTAAACCAGATAAATAAGTAGCCTGTGCAGAGCTTACTAACAGTTTTTGACAGCAGTCTTGTCTCCAATGTGGCAACTAAATATATAGTTAATGGTCGCCAGATCGCAAAAGATATCGCCATGTGGCGACTGGCGACTGGTCGGTGCTTATCTTGATCTCTGTAAATTACGTAGTGAAATGCCAAAGGACTGGACTTTTAAGGGTGGGATGATTACTATTTGTCTGATTTTGATGTTACTCTTTATCTTTAGGTTCATAAACCAGGAATGGAAGATGTGAAGAAAGACCTTCTTCGTCATGAGTCGTTACTGGTGGTGACCTTTCCCTGATCCAGCAGTGTACGATGGAGGAAGGAGTTAGGCATATCCATGATACACAACTCGCCAGAAGCCGACAGCTAGATGACGACGATGAGACTGAGGAGCATGATTCCGACTCTGAAGCTGAAAGCTCCAGTTCTAGCAGCAGCTCTTCAAGCTCATCTAGTCAGAAGTGTGATTTTCATGGGCATCAGTTTTCAATAAGGGAAACCAATTTTGATCAAGGTCAACTAAAGTTAAAAATTGCAGCTACTCCTCGCTTTAAGAAGACATCCAAGGAAAAAAAGCGGGATAAGCGTCCCGCCATCAAAATTACAATTCACAATCCTTTGAAGCGTAAAAAGCATGGTCATAGGACTAACAAGCTAGTGAATAGAGGAAGAGGGTACGACATCAATAGTGAATGGCGAAGGAAAGATGAAGATCAGAAGAGAAAAAAGACAAAAGAAAAGGATAAAGTAAGTACAAGTGTTTATATAGGGATAGTCCGATATTGATATCGGTATAATCTGTATTTATCGGTATTTTTGCTATATCGGTGTCGGCCACTATAAGGCTTCCGATACAGATATTTGTTGTGCCAATAAATGCAACGTCTTCCCTGCAAAACTGACACCAAGCATGGCAAAAGCAACAACTAAGTGAGAAAAGCAAAGCCATTTGCTCAGTTTGGAATGAAAATGTAGCATTTGATGGTTCTGACATTGTAAGTTTTACAACAACCAACTAAAATCTAACTGAGAAGATGAATGTACTGAAGCCATATGTAGGAATTAGAATAAAAATGCTGTTATTGCTGCACAGAACATTTTGGATCATCTCAACAGTTGGAACCAAAGCAAAACCAGAAACCGAAGTTTCATTTTTTTTGTAAATTTAAACTTATAGTCGTGATTTGTTATTATTATTATCGGTATTGACATCTGTATCGGATCGGATCAGTTTACCCGTTATCGGTATCGTATCGTATCGGTAAAAAGTCATATCGGCCGATCCCTAAAGTGTTATTGTGTGCACGCACACTCACCTGTTTAGTGGTGTAATGTTTTTTTTTCCAGCGTGGTGATTTGCTCACAAACAACAAACAGTACTAACACATGTCTTTTTAAAATCGCTGTTCAGTTGTAAAGATAATGTTTGGCGCATGTCTTAACCCTACCCATGAAGCTACTCCATTGGGCGTATTGGAGGGAAAATATTATCCTATTCCAAAAATACACACTTACACCATGATGAACTAAATATGGAGTTCCACAAACTGAGCACAACTAACAAAATGCTGTTACTAGTAATATAGCATCATGTACTAGAGAAGGGGTGGGGGGGGGTGGTGCATAGATTGTGTCAAATTACGTAAGTCCCAAGTTCATATAGCCTAAATGTCGCATTGTTATAGGATGCACTATGTGCTAAAGGTCGGATTACGGCGTCAAGAAACGGGAGACCGGTTCGAATATCTAATGCTCCTATGTTTAAGAAAGTAAAGTTATTCATCAGGAGTCAAAAATAATTGCCATGGTCTCATAAATGAGGCGTAAAATTTCTGAAGACCTGAATTTAGCATCCAGAAATAGACTAATGGGGCATCAGTCACAAAATTAAGTAGTAAAATTGTGGATTTCCGATGTTTTAACATCTGATACCTAAAACCTATGTCCGATGCGAACGTCGCTGCATCTATAGACCTAATTGTTATCAGTACGGTAATTCAGTATTCATAGATGTTGCATGTACCAATTTAGCTACTGTAAAGGCTATCCGCAGCAACCAGTCTCTTATCCTCATCACCTACCATGTTTCTGTCACGCTGCCATTGGAGTCGACTGGCTTTTACTGCACTGCGGCTGATCCCTTTCCTTCCTAAATCTATATACAGTAAACAAACAAGTTCATTGGTAAAGTGTCTGGCTGCTTACACCTCCATATTGGAAATAATGTGCATACCAGATGAGGGATTACATGCAGCAACAGACAGCATTTGTGAATAGTTAATAAATCTGAGAAAAAAGCAAAATACATCTTCCCCTCTTATTAGAGTCGAACCCAAGGGACGTCCTTGTGTCGGATGGGTAACATTCCACTACTGGGGGAAGCTGCCTGCCCTCTACCTCCTCCTCATACTCAAAGATTCACGTATTTATCACAGTAGAGGCTACAGGTGTTTTAATATATGCAGGTATGTTCACGTTAGGGATGGGTGGCACAGAAATTTTATATAACAGTATACCAAAAATCGCAAAGTTAACACCCCCTGGGCTATCATACCATTTTGCAGCTTTTGAGGAAGAAGGCGCTATCTAACATGATTCGTGAAAAATAAAATTAAAATGGAGACAGTCGCGAGAGTAACACCAACTCAATACTGCCTTGTATTCAAGGAAGTAACTTACCAGTTGAAGTACAGGGTCAGTATGTAAGGTTTTTGCTTCAAGGCAACAAATGGGGAAGGGGCATTAACACAGGCTTAAAGTGATGCACCAATAACTGTGTGTTACTTCCGACTCCGGTGCGGCTGCGTTGTTGTCAAGGTAACCTTACTCTGAGGGACAGAATCGGCCTTCCGTTTCTTGACGCCGTAATCTGACCTTTAGCAAATAGTGCATACTATAACTATGTGACATTTTTATGCGCAGTGGGCTTACGTTGCTTATTCGAGAACACATGAAAAGTCCAAGCGTGTGCATTTGTGGCATGCGCTCGTCACAACACTGCGGCACCTTAAGGTTCATTTAATGAACTTTGTTGTTATCATTCTTAGTACGATGTTATGAGGCAAGACTAACACAATATTACTCAGTAAAAGTATAATGCCTGGACAATTGTCACTTGCTTCATTAACAACAAGTAGCACGTTGCTTGTTGACTTTTCTCACATTTTCTGACTGAGTGGCAGTCGTTATGTATTTACTTGAATGCGGATGAAATCAGTGCGGCACTGGTTTGCATTTTTGATCTGCAAGAACAAACGGAGCCGTGATGGAATTGGGAGATGTAACACAATCAATGGAGCCCAACCTTTAGGCCAGATCATGAAGTCTAAAAAATGTTGAGATGGATATTAACTCTAATTTGCGGTGGGAAGAAAATATATATATCATGTTACCACAAGGTCAGTAATAAGTTTGTTTCTTTGTTGCCAAAACATCTTAACCTGATAATTTTGCATTACATTCCTCGAATGTGATGTTCCCCTGGAGGTTTCTTTTTCCGGTGCGCAGACGCCTGCTTGCATGCCCCTGCTGCACATGCGCGTGGCAGTCCTCCCTTATAAAAGCGACAGCGTGCACGCTATCGGCATTCATTTTCCTCCAGAGGTGTCTCCACGCCACCTCGCGCCGGAGTTCCCCTGTCTTTCGCACAAAAACCTGGATTCTACTCGATAATGGCTGCTGCATCCGAAGCTCCCACTTCGCTCGCCGCTCCCTCTCATGCTCTCTCTCATCCGCAAGCTACTGCTTTCTCCCTCGGCAACCGCTGGATCTCCGCCCTTGACCTCGCCGCCGTCGGCCCGATCCCTGCCGCCGCCTTCTTCGATGCAAGCGCCAACGCCTTCTCAGACTCTCCCTTGCAACCCGGCCAACGCACCCCGCCGGCCGAACCTTTGGACCTCTCGGCTCTACAAGAGAACTTTCAACGGGCTAAAGTCGTCTACCGGGAAGCCAAACGATCCCTTCAACAGGCCGTTGCCGCGTCTCGCTCGCCGGCCTGCAACTCTCCCTTGGACTTATTATCCAACTCTTCCCGGAAAGGTCGAAGCGTCTCCCACAGCATAGTACGGAACATCGTCCAGTTAACGGTTGGTGAGATGCAAGACAATCCCATGCCGCTTCCATCCTGCATGTCTTCGGCCCGACTCGCCCGCACCCAAGCCTGGATAGCTTCGGCCTCCAGCCGTGACTCCCACAAACGAGGATCGACGTCTCCCTCTGGCGCTCAGAAAAAACGCAAACTGTCTCTCTCTCGCCCGCAAGCTTCTCCTCCTGCCGGCCCCTCGGCCACCACTGATGGCCTGCCTCCCGCCGTCCCACTCTCGTCCGGCAAGCGGTTCCACTTCCCGGACGACGCCACCGACGACCAGACGTTCCCGCTGGCTTCGCTCCTGAAGACGGTCGAAGAAACCATCCCCGATTGCTTCCTCTTCAAGCCTGCACAGTCGTCTGACGCTCCCGTGATCAACCGTGGGCTGAAAACTGGTTTCGGCTTTGCCCTAAGAGACAAAGACACCAAACCCCGCAACCTTCTAGGGCAATCCACCGCGCTGCTAACCTGCCTCCTCCGCAATGAAGGCTTCCTGCTCGGTAAAGGCGACCCACTCGTCCTCGACAAGGAACCACCACCACCTATACCGGGCCGTGAAAACAGCTTCTTTCGTCCGCTAGGCGATGGCGCTACGAACCCGAACAACTTCGCCACCTATCCAGAATGCGAATTCCTATGCAGTGAAGTGAAGATGGATTTCGGCACTGCTCTATAGATCCCCAAGAAAGCGGACATCCCAACTTTCATCCTCTATGAAAATGACAAGTGCCTTCGGCTGAGTCTTCGTGCCGCTTCACAAGCCGACGTTCTTAACACTGCGGTGAACGCCCTATGCGAGTAATTATCTCCGGACGCAAGTCCCGAAGAACTACGCAATCTTTCGTCCCTAATCACGCAACTCTTCCAGAAGGCAAGCTACGCCACGTATCATTCCATCAATTGGGCCACCAGAGCCCTTCTCAACAACACTCTACTCCTCCGGGATATTGCTCTTTCGTCCGCCAACAACTTGAATGTCTCCATGACGCACCGACTCCGCATCCAACCTATCCACGAGTCCGACACGCTATTCCGTGGTCTAATCCCAACTCTCGCCCCTCATCTGGATGTCTCTAGGAAGCCCAAACCACAGAAGCTAGTTTCTTCTATCTCTCGTCCGGGATTCAGAAATAAACAGTACAACCCTATGTCCGCCGCAAGACAGTTGGAACAAGCCACCGGCTCCCCCTCAGCCCCTCCGTCTCAACAACTCTCGTCCCAGAAACTCGCAGCCCTTTCGGACGGACCAGCTTCGCTCTCGTTCCGCCCCACGCAACCAAAAACGAGCCGCCACTCCAGATAGGCGAAGCCGCCATTCGTCACCCGGAGGCACAACCGCCTTTCGCAAGACCCAACAATGACGCCTCCCTCCCATCCTGCCTTCCAGTCGGCGCAAGACTACACCAATTCCTCCCGGCCTGGCGATTTCTTACATCAAACCCAGAAGTCCTATTCATCATCGAACACGGCTTTCGTCCGAAATTCGTGTCAAATCCACCTCTTCTCCCATCACCGCCTTGGGATTTTTCCCCGCCTACAACTCCAGCGCTTTCATTCGAGGTCTCAGAACTTCTTCGGTATGAGGCAATAAGGGAATGCCACGAACCAGGCCCGGGTTTCTACAGCTCCATTTTCACCCGGCCAAAGAAGTCAGGAGGTTCCCGCTTGATATTCAACATGAAACCTCTCAACAAATACATTCAAAACGTTCATTTCAAAATGGAAACTCTCGTCTTGCGTTCAAACAAAACGACTGGACAGTCTCAATCGACCTGGAAGATGCTTACCTCCACGTCCCATTCCACCCGGCTATCACCCGCCTCTTTCGTTTCATCTACAACCAAAGGGTCTACAAATTCCACTGTCTTCCCTTCGGCCTAAATGCAGCCCCCAGAATTTTCACAACGGTTCTTAAACCTATATTGGCAAACCTACACCAAAACGAAATTCAGGCCAATGCTTATCTGGACGACTGGGCTCTCAACGATCCGGACCCTGTCACACTGGAACGAAACGGGGACAACACCATCTCCCTCTTCAATCATCTGGGCTTCGGGGTGAATTACTCAAAATCTCGCCTAAATCCAGCACAAGTCTTCACCTTTCTAGGAGCCTCATTCGACCTCCGCATAGCAAAAATTGCCCCATCCCCGGAACGAATAGAAGACCTCCTTTTCCACGCCCGTCACTTTCGGTCGAAAACAAGATTCTCTCCACGAGAACTGAACTCCCTCATCGGGAAAATGGACACAATGGCGAACCTCGTCCCATACGGCCGATGTATGGTAAGACCGCTCCACCGCCACCGCATCGACAACCAATCAATCGATCAGGACTTCCCAGACATGCAAGTCCCCATCAGTCTCAGCTTCCCCTTGGACTCCCTCCTTTGGTGGATAGACATCACCAACCTCACAAGGACACAGCCTCTTCACGAGCCACGCCCCGATCTGCACATTTTCACGGACGCCTCGAAGACCGGCTGGGGTGCCCATCTCGGCTAACAAGAAGCCTCAGGCCTTTGGCCCCCAAACTGCACAGATCACATCAACTTCCTCGAACTTCGAGCAATCCTACTTGCCCTTCATCATTTCCTTCCGGAAATCAAAAACAAGACGATTCAAGTACAGTCCGACAACACGACTGCTCTAGCCTACATAAGGAAAGAAGGCGGAACGAAATCCAGATCTCTTCACGGCCTAACATCAGAAATTTTCAATCTCTGCATACCGCACAACATCACTCTCCTTCCCCTCCACATCCCAGGCAACAGGAATGTAATTGCCGACTCTCTGTCACGCCAGAAGCCTCCGACAGGCGAATGGTGCCTCAAGAAATCCATCTGCGAATCTCTCTTCACCATCTGGGGCACCCCGATGTTAGACCTGTTCGCCACGAAGCACAATGCCAGACTTCCCCTCTACATAAGCCCGATTCCGGACGACACAGCAGTGGCAGTAGACGCTCTGACGTTCCCATGGCACAACCTTTTCGCCTACCTCTTTCCTCCCTTCAAGCTCCTTCCACAAGTCCTCCTGAAAATCCAAGAAAGCCAGAGCTTGTTCTTTCTCATAACCCCTCTATGGCCATCGGCAGCGTAGTTCCCGCTCCTTCTAGAACTTCTAGTCGACACTCCAAGAAGTCTGCATCCTCAACCAGATCTTCTGTCCCAACAGAAAGGGACAAAATTACACCCGAACATATCAAACCTCAATCTACACGAGTGGCTACTATCATCAAACTCCTCAAAAAGGCTGGAATTCATCGAGAAGAGGCCGAATGCATCGCCTCTAAGGCAACCAGGGATTCCACTAACCGAATGTACGACAGACACTGGTCTAAATGGTTTCATTGGTGTTTCACGAAACAACCTAATCCTATCAACCCACCTCTTCCCACCCTCCTGAACTTTTTCAGAGACCTTTTCAACATCGACAAACTCAAAGGCTCCACAATCTTGGTATATCGTTCTGCCCTAAACGCCGTCTTCAAAGCCGCCAACAACAAGAACCTACTCGAAGACTACCGCATCTCGACACTCCTACGCTCTTACGAAAATGAAAGAGACTGATAACAGACTGGGACCTTTCACTCGTCCTCCAGTCCCTAACGAGTGAACCATATGAACCCCTTCAGGACACCTCTCTTCACCACGTGACCCGGAAGACGGTCTTCCCCGTAACTCTCGCAGCCAGCCTACGGTGTTCGGAGATCCAAGCCCTCTCAGCAGATCCAGCATACTGCATCTTCGGACCAACTTTTCCTCTGTTACTCTCTACCCAAAATCAACATTCAGAACAAAAACACAAAAACCGTCGGAACCACCGAAACCAATCACTTTCCCGGCTCTATCCTCCCTAGTTGGCAAAGAACCTGAACGTTCTTGGATGCGATACTGTGAGGGAATCCGCGGGCGATGCCTGGAAGGCCTTGCAATCTGAGAATAACTCCGTTGAATCACTTTTAACAAGCGGAAACATTAATTTTTGGCGAGTGAACTCGCATTGTTAGACGTCAAAACTGAATTCTGCGCAGGAACCTTTCTTGTCTGTCTGCTGCACTTAGCATATGGGAGCGCTAATCCTGGGCTGACACCCAGTGGCGAGCAGGCGAAACAACAACAGGCAATGTAAGGCTAGCGTAGAACTATGACAAGCTCCCCCTCGACAAAATTGACCTCCGGGCAACGGAAACTAGATACAGGGAGTTCCAAAGCGAATTACAAAATCAAAAACAGATCACAAACAGAATCAAACGAGTTCAGAGAGTGCACCATGTTACAGTCCTAATCTCAAGTGTAGCTTCCCCTCACGAAAGACTCCCCTGTACCCAATCCAGCGTGCACAACACCTAAACACAAACAAAATTTTCGACGCCCTGTCATTTTAACGCAAGTACGGGGAAACAACTATGGAAGAGAAGTAGTCGTGACGTTGCATATATATGGAAAAACTTTTGTAACCTGGTAATGTTACCAGGGCAGTCAAGGAAGAATTAAAACAGATTAAAAGGTAAAATATGTATGAAGCTCAGCCGGGATACTTTAGGTTGGTGGGATACTTTGGGTTGGTTACCAAAATGCCATGGAACGTTTTCCATACACGCCTGACAACGATGCAAACACATTGCCGTGTGTAGGTCCAGCTTCCATCATTTCCAGCAACACACTGCAAGTTTTGCATAAACCTGCCGACACAAGGTAGTCCAGTAATAATATCTTAGTAGTAACTTAAACGCTACTGAAACCTTAGTGAGTCCCTCAACAAACGATAAGTCTCCCAAAAAAAACATTTCAAGTTAACAACAACGAAACAACAAGCATCATAGAAGTTCAAGATATTGTTGCACTTGAGCAGTTAAGCTACCAAGAGTCAGTTTGATATCAATACATCGGTAAGCTCACCATGCCCCTCGACTCTTGATTGAATGCTGTGTTGGACACGGTAGTGTAACGGCTTCTTGATTTTCTGTCTGGCATACAGTCGTCTTTACGACCCCCTTGGCTTACAGAAAATGCACTCTCTTCTTAAGATGGTCCTCAGCTTGAGGGATCGTGGGGGTTTCTCCTTCCAGATGCTCTCATTTTCTTCTTCCCACTTCTCCACATCCGAAGCACTGTAGGACGAAGACGAGTCAGTGACCTCAATGGACAATTTGTTTTGTGCAGACTCAGCTGTACACATCAATGGATAGTTTATCGACACTTGAGCTGGTAGCCAACCCAAAAGAAAGTCATGAATAGGAGCTGTAGTCTGTGTTAGTGGAGCTGGGCAGTATATGTGGAACTATGGCTGAATGTTGTCAAGGTTCTTCACATATTGAATCCTGTAGACAAACTATGTTTTCCAGTTGTTGATATGGAACGGTCAGTGAAGCTCAGATGTTCACGTTCTTTACCAAGCAGATATTAAGGAATAGTGGCGTATTCGTCATTCTTCTGCCAAAGATACTTCACGTTGTCTTGAATAGCACCCCGTGGATCATCGGATGGATTGAATTGAGCACCATTCCAGCTCTTCACAACTCCGGCACGTTCACGGACAATATCTGGTAGCTATATGGAAGAACTATTCCTCTTCATCCTGCACGTCATTCATCATGTTGAATAATTAGTACGGCTCTATGTAGACATCATTGACAGTGTTAACATCCTGCTGAACAACTCAGTTCAGGTCGTGCTTCCTCTTGATCACTCTGCAGTTAGCAAGAAACAAGGAGAAAGCATCTTCGCAATCCTCTTAGCCGCAATGGGAAGGTCATGAGCTCGAATCTTCACTTATTCACTAACGATGGCTTTCTTTTCCTGCTGTCATAATTCTTTTTTGACGTCCTCGCTGGCTCCATGAGATGAGCACGTGGCATGTCTCTCGCTGATTGTAGTTGCCGCTGGTGCTTTTCCAAATATTCTTCTTAGATCTGAGATGGCCTCTGGGCCAGAAGGCAGACGAGTTTAGCACCACTGCATAGTACGAAAGCAACTTCGCAGTTAGGAAGTAGAGGTCCCCAAAAGTTGTGGTTCATCTCCCCATGCATTCTCGGCGTACTCTTCAGGGTCTGACTGATAAGCTCTGTGGAGTACACCTGTGGGTGGTAAGCCAGATGCCTTGAAGCTCAATTCCCGCGAGTAGCACAAGTTCAGCAATGAGCTCATAACACGAAAATAGGTATATTGTCCGAAATTAACAACTGCGGAGGTCTCCTGTTCCTGATCACTTCCTAGGCCAGTTTGTGTACACCTTTCCTAGGGCTGGCTGTTAGTGACCCCCCGGTCCTTGCCAGACCCGTTGCTGTTGCAACAAATTTGATTATTATTATTATTATTATTAGATGAACTGCAGCAGCAAGAGCTAGCTCAAAACCGGACTGGCTTCAGCATGCTAAAAAGCAGAAACTACTGCTTGTGTGGGGCTCCATTCTGCTGATTGTTAGACACCCATGTTTAGGAATGTTAAACACCCATTGACGAGCCCAAACAAGGGCAAAACAGTTTGTCTAGAGATCTCTTTGAGTGAGAATAGCTTTCTTTTAAGTCAGCAAGAGCAGTGGCATGTCTTGTTGGCACAGACCAAACCCACTTGGTAAAGTAGCAATCGTGAGGATAAAACCTAGGATAAATCTTAAATCTTAGGTCCTGTTGGCAGTACAGGTTCCATCAGTTCTTTTGTGGATCGTGAAACAGCTTGGAAACTTGAAATATATCGCTATGGTCAATACAGTGAAAACATCGAATCGTCACAAAATGAACACCAAAACGTTCGCTTAAATTCACTTCAAGGACACCTACTTCATCCTGCAAATTTTCGACATCCCTCAGATGTCATCTTCAGGCCTTGAGGATGATCGGATTATGAACTACATCTGTCTTTCTGACCACTTGTGCATTCGAACTCGTTCTGACCACTTTAGCATTTAGGAAATGCTAGAGTTCGAATGCACAAGAGGTCAGAAAGACAGATGTAGTTCAAAGTCCGATCATCCTCAAGGCCTGAAGAAGACATCTGAGGGATGTCGAATATTTGCAGGACGAAGTAGGTGTCCTTGAAGTGAATTAAAGCTTGGAAACTTGATATCATAAAGGATTTCTGGCTAAACCGCAACCGATTGATGTCTCTCCATGGTCTTTGCAGTTCTAAAATGGCCAGATGGCAGTGTGTCATGCTGTTCTGAGATAAATGTGTGTTGAGGTTGACTCCGGAATGTAGACTCGCATATGATCGAATTGTCCTCCACTTTGATATGCGTAGCTTTGTCCTCATAGCTCATGATTCCGTCGTGTACCTGGAAGTACTTCACAATGAAGTCTAATTTCCTCGCCGACACCTACCACTTCATATCCCCGTGCAAAGTCAGTGTTTCTCAGAAGCAAAACTTCTGTATCCAGTCCTTGAGCTTTCCGTAGCTGAACCTTGTTGTCAATCTTTAGCTTCGGTTGAAAATGAATCTACATTTTCGGAATCAGAGCCCGAGAAGGCGCACCAGCCCAGCCACAACGTTGGTCTTTCCTGGTTGATAAAACTCTTATACATTTGCAGACGGCGCATCCAGCTCGCTGTGCGTCTGGTGTTCTTGGTGCTGGACAACACCACCTCAAAGCTTTGCAGATAATTAGATTGAAATGTGAACCTTCCAAAAGAGTCATCATCGTTCAGTCACATTTACTATCGTGAGTATTTCCTTATTGAATGTAGAGTATTTCCTTTCCCTCTCGGACCTGCTGAAAAATTCCACGACTCTTCTCACTCCATCGTTCTCTTTAGTAAATACCGCTTCTATGCCTTACGAGGCATCCGTCTCTCCCTGGAACGGCTTCGAATAATCAGTCAGTTGTAGGCAATTGGAGATGAGTATCCCACACTAGATTTTCCTGAAACACCTCTTCAGCTTCTGGTGATGAACGAAATTTCTCCGTCTTCTTGATGAGAGATGTCAACAGCTTCAATTTGTAGCGAAGTTGCGCACAAACTTCTGAAACCCAGGCTGTTCACATCCCTTAGTTTTTGGTATTGTGAGATGCGTATGTGGAAAATGTTCCGTGGCGTCCCGGTAACCAACCTGAAGCGTCCCGGTAACCTGCCCCAAGTGTCCCAGCTTGATACAACGGTTACTCATGTTAATGTCTAATTTTCTCCCTTGACCTTCCCTCAGTCGTCCTGGTAACCATGTTACCCGGTAACGGAAGATTTTCCACATACGGTGATATGGCTGCCGTGTGCTCACCCTTTCAGATGGATTCCTTTGACCCTTGCGGCCATGCCGAGCACAGGCAGATAAAATTTATATTTAGCCCGTTTCGAGGTGCACTCATGTCCTGCAACCTGGCAAAAGTTTCTTGGTGCGTTGAGGTAATCTTTCCACGTCGTAGTATCAATGATTATGTCTTCGATATACACTACACAAACTGTGCCAATCAGGTTGCCTAACGCCCTGGTGAGAATGCGTTGGAAAGCAGAAGACCATTTCTTTAAATCAATGGGAAACACCTTTCATCTGTAGAACCTCTCGTTGCTGATGAATGGGATACAGGACCTGGAGCTCTCAATGATGGGTTCTGATGAAAACCACCATGCCCATCCATCGTGGAAAAATACTTCTTTCCAGCAGGATATTCATGGATTTCACCCACCTGAGGCGTCTGATAACTGTCTTTCTGAAGTTGGTCATTTAGATACAAACTCGTAGTCCAGGATGGATCGAAAAGTCCTATTTTTTTCCCGCTTCATGAAAAAGAGATATCCCCATTGGCTGAAAGAAGGCTCTATTTTGTCATCTTTCTCCAGCTCGCGAATTATTTTAGATATCTCGCGCCTCATCTGGGTGGATTGCTTGTGATACTTGGAAATGAGAGAGCGAGGCGTACAGTTGAACTTGATCTCGTACTCCGTTAGGTTGCTGAGACCAGGTTTCCCGGGAAAAATGTCATGATTCTCATTGAGGAGCCCGTCCAATTCCATGAATTGTTCAGGACTCGTGACGTTGAAGTGATCGTCATACGAAGGTAAGTTGTTGGTGATTTTCCATTTGGCCAACAGCTCTTCTTCGTACGAATATCACTTCAATGTGACGAGCCCGTCCAATTCCAAGAATTGTTCTGGACTCATCACGTTGAAATGATCGTCGTACGAAAGCGAGTTCTTGGCGGCTGTTCACATTGGCTGACTCACACGTGGTATTCCTGTTCCTGTAGTGCTCAATTAGAGGAAAGGGATCGCTGATGTTGGAGCCAAAGTAAGCCGAACGATTTGCGAGGTCTGGAACAAAACTAGACTTCATGATGTAGTCTTCACTGCGATGCTTATCATTCACCATTACGGTCAGCGTTGATTCAATAACCTGCTGTAGCCTATCGGAGCCGTCAGCAAGCTGAAATGATTCACCCCGATACAGACGCAGAGGAACTTTGGCAGCAATTAAGCGAAACCAACTATCGCGTAAGCCGCTACGCTTTGAACCAGAGTCAAGGCAGCATGCAAATGTGGACATAAGAATAACTGGTGCCATCCTCGGCTTTACATGTCCAAACTGCGTGAAGGACAATCTAGTTGGATGTGACCTACCTCCAACAGCTCTTAGAAATCATTTTCAGAGTCCAAAACCTGATTCTGGCCGCCATTTTGCAAGCGACTCGCTGGGTAAAGCCAGAATAACTCAGTCGGATCACTTTTTAACACACAAATCATATAATTCTTGATGAGTGAACTCACATCATCGGTTGTCAAAACTGAGCTTTGCACGGGAACTCCTCTTGTCCGTCTGCTGCATACGGGAGCACTCATCCAGGGCTGACATCCAATGACGGCAGGCAAAATAACAACAGGCACGCCAAAGCCAGCAAAGAACCATGACAATGCTTGCGATTTTATCATTCAGACAATACACGGTTTGTTAAGTAAAGCTGATGATGCCAATATCGGCACAAATAAATATTGTACAATACAGAAATATTGTAAAATCGCCCAGCCGTAGAAACTTGGTTCGATAATAAGGAAATCTCCTACACATTTACATTTGAATAGTTAACGCTAGGAATTTTCGGGTTTGAACCGTTGGAAAGTTGGCGAAAAACTCTATTGTAATAATCCAATTTTTGAAGGGGAAAATATTTAGTTTGGTGTTGTTGTTTTGAAAGTCGAACATCGAACCGAATACCCTTTTTGTTGGCCCATAATCGTTTCACTACAAGGTGGTGGTGTACCAGAAAAATATCTTGAAAGGGACGAAGCCAAGTAAGGTTTCTGGGGAAGTTTTATAAGTATTTGGCTGCAGATTCATTTCTTCCTTAACTTGCCATTTGCCAGTAGACGAACATTTTTAGTTGCCAAATATGAAGTTTTGTCACGAAATTAAAAAGTTAATTTTCTAGATAGCCTACTGGACACTAAACATGCAGTGCAGAAATCCACTCGCTATTCACCAATTGACGATTAAAATGGGCAGGTCTGCGATGAAAATATTATTTGTTGTGGCCAGTTCGGCGGTGGATTGGTGATATATATATAGGCTAAACTGGACTGAACATATTTCCGCTACTTGACTGGTAGGCCTATTAACATTTCAATATACCACTTTGAAACGTTGAGGCTTTAAAATTAGCATTGTGGGTTTTATCCCAGCTTTCGGAGGATCAAAATCTCAAGCTTCTAGCTCTTACTGTTCAGAAGTTATGAGGCACTGTAGTATGCTAGGTACTGCAAGAGATTTCTTTATTTTCACAAAAAAAGGTGTTGGAACCTATGAACGTACAAGGCCGTGTGTGAACACACACGAGTTTATAAGGAACTTGAGCTTTGACGGATGCAAAACTTATCACAAGTTTAGGTCTAAATATTTTTTTATTAGCATCTGATGTCTAAAAAAATCATCCTAACTAGTGATAAAACACAGGTGTCTTATAAATTATGGTAGACCTTTGTTACATGACCTTGTGGCTGCACGCACTGCACAGGTTCCATAAACTATTTGAATATAACGATATCTCTGTCACAGCATTTTGCATCATAACTTCTGAACAAGAGCTAAAAGCTGGAGGCCCGTAGCAGAATCTGCGCGACGATACGTTGCGGACAGTTAAAGGCCGCCGTGGACAAATTTTGGCCAATTTCTTCTGTTTTGTCAATTTTTGTTCGATTTTGCATTTCCAATACGCCATTTTAATCGTCTCGACGAGACCTTTCCATTGGTGGAATAGCTAAATCAATACGGTAAAGCACTGAAAAGTTATTCAACAAAAACCAATAATCGTGTGGTAACCATATAATAGTAACAGATTAGATGCAGACAATTGTTTTTTCGACAATTGGTGTCGCTGACAGTGGTAGAAAGTTCTGCTCCTGGGAGCTGGAGATTTGGACCATCGGAAAGCGGGCAGAAAAACCTTTCAAATGAAATTTTGTGACAGTAAAATCCGCCAACAAGAAGTAAAAATATGTTCAGTGCGGTTTGGCCTTGTTAATATCAATCCACTGGCCTAATTCGGTGCTACGATAATATTTTAATTGCCAGTTGGTGAATGGCCAGTGGATTTCTGCATGTATAGCTAGCTAGGTATAAGTAGATGCAGTAAACTCGGATTGTGGTCTGGTGGGATTAAAGTCGAGAACTCAATGGAAGTCTTGAAAGGCCCCTTAAACACACCCGGAAATTTTGAAAGCACAGCGAGCAAAGTTTTAAAAAATTTTCTTTCTTTGGCTATGTAATCTTGACTTCTAGAACCCTTACAGCTTCTGAAACTAATGCTCATATGTATATCAAACTGGCTCAATTCTGAAAACCCTTACTCGGGGGTTCTTACAGGTCCTAAATATATGAAATTCCAGGACTGATAAAGTGCTTGGTGAACATGATGTGGCCAATTGGCGATTCAAGCTGCGCAGTTCAGAATTTGAATGATTTTCATTCAACATTATTTTGACTAATGTGTAACCTACCTTTCGATTGATGGCTAAAAATTTGACCATTCTACTTTGAGTGATAGAAATATCGAGTAAACAAATGACGCTCAAACTCAAAAAATGTCAATACTCATCACATCAGATTGCGAATTTTCGATACGAGTATCCGTCATGTGTTGCGTTACTCTTTCAACTACACCATTGGGTGTCTCCCCAATATATACTTTATCACACTCACCACATGGGACTCGATACACTCCCTCAGGTTTATTGTGGACAGTCCGCAATTCATGGCGGATACCCGTAACAGAGTGGTTACCAGCAGCATCGCAACTCACAACATGGGCACTGCTCAAAAGATAGCATGGAACAAAACATCAACCCTCCTAGTGTCCAATTCCAAAAATGACAGACGCTTGAGGGGGTTAGAGTCAATTGCAATCTAACATGAGTTATTGGCAGGGCAACCCCTCATGAATCTCCATGGGCCATCCTTTCCTGCAATTAAATACCTTGTCAGCAGAAGATTTGGAGAACAACTCACCTTTAAATGGCATCCGCAGCTTAGAGATGATCGTGGGCCTCCTAAATACAGAGGGCCACAGACACATCGAGTTTGAATCGTTCTCGATTGAATTTGATCCATCTAGAAGAGTGCATACAATTATGTAGACTGTAGTTCACACGTTTCTTGCTGCCTGACGAAGACAGGAGGACTGAAAATATTTATTTTCGGGTAATGCCTATCGAAAATTCGCAATACTGATGTGATGAGTATTGACATTTTTTGAGTTTGAGCGTCATTTGTTTATTCAATTGATGGCTACGGTCTTATTTGGTGGATGATGCCAACATGTGGAAGATGATGTGCTGTAACAGTTTTTGAGGTGCAGTGCTACGGTATTGATTTTTTGAAGGGTATTGTTCCTCAAAGTTCGATTTGCAGAATAAAAGGGTACAGGTTGCAACAAGCTTAAAGACAAAAATCTACAAGCCGTTAGTTTAGCAGCCTTACAAGTGTAGAAAGCTTATAAATCTCCATCTGATAGTACATGTATGGTTAGTAATGCCGAAGGTGTCTTTGCTACTTTGGATATAAGAAAGTTAAAGTTGTTAAGGTTCTGTTGAATTTTGTGTCAATACTAGCATTCAGCTGTTAGTTGAAAGATGTTATGCTACATGCTTACTCATTAGTGTCGTTTTGTGTGGCAAGTCTTTTTTAATTTTGTTCATAATTTCAGAATAATTTCGGGGCTGGCCGATACATACCACCTGATATAGTATACAATATCAAAATATTTATATATACAGGGTGTATCACGAAACCCGTTACAGTGGGCCATAAGTAGAGAAGTAATGAAGATAGCTTTACGCAGTAAAAAATTGACTGACAAATTCGCGTGTGGACAATCCAACGACAATCTGTTCAACTTTGTGGGGTCGCCCCAAGGGGGGTTTTAGGGGGACAAAGTGCATTTCTAAGAAATTTCAAATGGGAAGGGAGGTCGAGTGATACATCTCATTAAAAGGTCTTGTCAAACCAAGCAACTTCTGAAGGAAAAGTTTTTTGATATTGTCAACCAGCGAAGGGGGGCAGGCAAACAAAAACGACAACAATGGAGTGAAAAATCTTTTTACACCATTCAATTAGATGCAAGTTTTAGCCTAATTCTCGCGTAATTTATTATGCAGATTTAAGATCTTCAAAATAAAATGTTATGTGATGGGTGTTGGTGACTTTTCTGACCCCCCCCCTCCCTCCCTCACCGAGGGTAGGGGAGAGACCAACCAGGTTCTTTTAAGATCCGTCGGGGGTAAAAAAAAAACAAGGAATGCTATGGAAAGCTGCATTCTTTGCAGGAATGGTAAAAGAATATCACGAAACCTGTTGCACTGCCATCAAACTTCGTAGGTTCGCCACGATGGGGCAAAGAGGCGTTTTTAAAAGAATTCCAATGCAAATAGGGCAACTCACGTGGCAATGTACACCACAGATTTCTCCCTATTACTTTGTTAAATAAAGTACATCACATAGTTAGTCTTAAAAAAAACGTAAATTGGATAAACACGCCAAAACTAGGGGGAAGGGGCGAGTTGGTATGTTCCCTGATTAAGTGTCTCAACAGTCAGCTTTACTGGGTCATTATTTGAACCCTCCACAGACCTTTTAAAATGATTTGGACTGGGTTGAATTCGACTAGTATTGCCCCTCTCAATCTACAGGTTGTACATGGATATGAAAAAAAACAGCCTAATGTTAAAAAAAAAAGACATACGAATTACAACATCTTCATTTTTTCTCGAGTTATGGCAGTGTCACAGATTTCATTTTACACATGTACTAAAACCTTTAATTATGTTTGCAGAAAATGTAGCTTGGCCATAGTGGTACCCGATTTTTAAAAAATTGTCTATGGGTCGAACAAGCGTCCGTCTCCCCCCTGAATGTGAGAAGGGGGGGGGTCGACAACTCATCAACACTCTTAATGTAAAATTTTTATATTGGTGCTCTGAAATCTGCACAATAAACTACGCAAGAATTAGGCTAAAACTTGCATCCAATTGAATTATGATTTAAAAAGATTTTCCACTCCATTGTTGTCTTTTTTTGTTTGGCTGTCCCCCTTCACTGGTTGACAATATTAAAAAACTTTTCCTTCAGAAATTGCTTGGTTTGACAAGACCTTTTAAATGATGTATTACTCGAATCCCCCCCCCCCCCATCCCATTTGAAATTTCTTAGAAACGCCCCTTTGCCCTCTGAAACCCCTCTTAGAGCGACCCCACAAAGTTGAACAGATTGGCGTTGGATTGTCCACATGCGAATTTGTCAGTCAATTTTTTATTGCATTAAGCTATCTTCATTACTTCTCGAGTTATGGCACTGTAACGGGTTTCGTGTTACACCCTGTTTATCACTCAAATCACCAGGACCAACTTAAAAGTTTTGTATCAATAGTGTCATCTTGTTACAATTTTCATGCTATTAGGCTAGTGAATAGTTGTTAGGCTACTTAATATTTGCCAAAATCTTACAATACATTTTATAATATTTTTGAACCATTTCCAAAAATAGGGAGAATTAGACTGTCAATTGCAAGTCTTAATGTAATACTGAAACTGAAACTAAAAGTGGGGAAAGCCATAAGTGCCGATATCTCTCTTCCTTCAAAGATTATAGTCAAAATCTGTTCCTGTAGGCTATTCTACAATGTCATTTTCATGTCAAAAAAGTGGTAAAAAATGTAGATCAGTAGTTGGAAGTAGATTAGTAAACAAATGAAACTTTGTAAATGTTAAAAATTTAAAATGCATGTTCTATGTAAAATAATTGTTGCATCTTAATGTCCTTAAGGCTTTATTGTTAGTCTACTAATTCCGACTAGTCTAATTAATTTTTATGACTAGCCTAACATCAAGAATTTATAGAGATCTGTACATATCAAAGGTTTATCAGTTATATATTATAAATATCCAATATTTTGATGTACATAGCGTACCATGATATTTGTTCCCTTAATATTTGATGCCAGGTTATAATACTACATTATATTACGTCGATCTGGTTAGCCCGTTTCGGTTTTGTTACGTAGGCCAAGGCAAATAAATAATTTTAAATTCAGAGCTGAAAAGCTTCAAAAAATGTGTGAAGCAAGTTGATTTGCATTCTTTATTCAGTATAATAGTACTCTTGGTTATTTCACTATTATATAAACATGTAAGCCTAGATTGTACCCTGTTTTTTTGCACAGAGTACAGACGCAGTTAACGGACATTTTGACTAGGGCGAAACAAATACGGTTGACTATAGTATTTTAGCCTATTTCTCACTTTCTCTAAGCTCTACTTTATTATTAATTTGTTGACAACTTGGGTGTTTTCACATGATTCATAACTAAGCAACAGTTTCTTTAGGTTTCTTGTCGACAGACTTCACAACTTTAAAAACAAGGATGAGTTAGGGCCAATTGGTAGTGAAGTTGGAGATTCACCTGGTTTGCTAGTGGGTAGCCTTGAGCTTGCCACTTGCAGATGTGAGTGGTTGCATGGCAAGTCAGGTTAATTAGTATGCAGGTAGTGTTCCTACTAGTGGGAGTTACTAGGTCATACCCGAACCATTAAACTGTCTGCTGGTGCACTAGACTTGAAAATTAGGAAAGTTATTTTTTTTTTGTTCTTTTCACCCGAAGCTTTGATTTTACTTTCCGTTTCTGTCATTAACTGCCACCTTAAGTGTAGCTTTATTAACTGGCAGTTTGTAGAGTGCTACACTTTTTCTGGAAATTATGTAAGCAAAGGCTGGTTACTTTTTCAAGTCGATCAGTTAAGCTTCTTAAAGAAAAAGGCTGCATGATTTCCGTACACTGGAAACATTTAAAAGAAGTCCGTTAGTCTTTTTATTAGGGTTGCCTGGGTTGGACATTTTGAGTTTAATGGCAATTGGGATACGATACAATTTTAATGAAAGAAAAAAATTGATTTGTTGAGATAGTCTGTTGACATATTTTCAGTAGTACTCTAATCTTATTTCTTTTGATTTATGCAAGACGTAGTATTATCTTAATTAAAATAAAAGAAAAATCTTAATTTTTCTTAAAAAGAAGATCGCTGGGCACGAAGTGGAAGCTTGACGGGTTGGTGAGAGCGCTACCCACAGAATACGGGAGGCCACGACGACAAGCAGCAGTTATGGATTTGAAAGCAGACGACGACGATGTAGTGATGTAGTGAACACAAGAAAACTTTTGTCGTGATGCCTGAGGAAGATGGCAGTCAGCCATTGAAAATTTGCAAGAAGTAGACACTGTCTTGTTTGTGAAAATGAGCGGTAAATATTTTAATTCTCTGAATTATAACACTGAATTCAACTAAAGTTTACAAAAATTCAAGATTCCAATTAAAAGATCGGCACAAAAGAATAACAAATTTTCCGTTAGAAGATAATGTCCCTGGGCTCTTAAAATAAGCAACCCGATAAAAGTAAAATGCGTTCGCAAGTTACAATTATTCACAAGAGTTTTACAGTTTTGTTTCTAGCAATCAAACCGCCCAGTTTTGTTTCAACCCTCGAGTTAATCAAACCTTCTTTTCGTTGCAGCTTTGTTTCACTAGATCAAACCGTCAAAGAGTTTAAGTTAAAGTGAATTTAAAATAAACAAGAAGTTGGCTTTTAGAAAGAGGGCCACTCTTACATTATGGAAGGTTGGGGCCAGAAATGCCAATGACTTAGCCAACCATAAGTTCATTCAAGCTAGAGATTTAGTTAATGTTTAAGACTAAAAATTTAGAATGGGGGACCTAAAGTTTAAATTTCAAGTAAGTTAACTAGTACTCATTACGAACCAGTACGTCTGCCCAGCATGGCAACAATCGGACCGTGACATCTCCACTCCCGACTGGCGTGACCAACCTCCTAGCTTGAGATTTCGTGAGCTGTGCTAAGGACTGTACTGTCCAGGGGCTTTTTATGCTGAAGGTGAGGTTTCTGGCGACCAAAGCGCGGACGTCGAGGATAGCTACGCCTCTCTGATTGGCTGAGGGCCAGGAGAACAATGGAAAGTGGGAGGAGCGGTCGGTTGAACAAAGGCTTTGGGTGCAGAGCCGTTTAAAGGAACAGGGATATGTACACAAGGGCCAGTATGAGTTTTGAACTCCTTGACAACGTGATTTGGCAATTAAACTGAATTGTAATTAAGCTACAGTGTTACGCACTGCAACTATTGAAGGAGGGGGACAAAGGATAATGCACAGTTAAACTTTGGCAATTAATAGAAGGAATGCTGGAGGTTTGCATTCGGATTTCTTTGTTGGTCACAGTCGAGTTTTTGGAGACAAGGAAGAACTATACACACAACGATTAAAGGTCCGGTAAAATTAACTGGTAGTAAAAACATTGCCGAGCTTCGGTAGAGTTCTGGGGGCAAAAGATTATTATAATAAAATAATGTTTCTTTATGCTGCAAAGTACAATACCTGTCAATTTTAGCATTGTTGTCTCAACGATGCTGTCCTTGCCTTGAGATTTAAGTTCTCGATGGCTGCCTCAGCTACCTGATCGCACGTGCGCGATCCTCCCTATAAAAATGGAAACTCTCGTGGGTTTGCCTTAGAATCATTCGTCTCGTCCGGCTCACTGTTCGGGCCCACTCTCCCTCAAAGCCTCCACCGGCAATTCTTTTCCCGACGCGAATCGTCATGCCGTCTGGATTACCTCCCCAACACGACAGTGTCCTGTGGCCTCCTGTCGTTTCGATGG
>JAHWFP010108981.1:46057-58580 GCA_023313725.1 Lithobius niger | reverse complement strand
CCCAACACGACAGTGTCCTGTGGCCTCCTGTCGTTTCGATGGATTGAAGTCATCGTGGCTCCCTTCCCGTTGTCTCCCGGGATCGCCCCACTCTCGGTCGCCATCCTCATTTCGACCTTGTAACCTCCTGTCGTTCCGACACGACTGGGCCCGAAGGCCTCCTGTCGTTACGGTGAACTGATGTCATCGCACCCTGCCACCGTGCCCTCCTCATCCTCTTCGGTAATCGTCCTCACCCAGGAACGGCGTCCCCTGCATGACCCAACCGATACGACAGTGCCCCACGCCCAATTATCATCGCAAAAGCTCATTACCACCCCACTTCGGAACGACAGTCTTCCTCATACCCGCTGGCACGACGACGCCTTGGGATCTCCTGTCGTTTCGGTGAACTCAAATCATCATGGCCCCCCTTCTTCTCTCTCTTCCAAACCGACACGACAGTGCCTCACGGCCTCCTGTCGCTACGGTGGTCCTTGCGCGACGTAACAACCGGGAGTGTCGCACTTTTAACGACACCCTCCTTCGTCCAACCGCTACGACAACGTGGCCTCCTACGTTGCAGCAAACTGAAGTCATTTCAACCGCCATCAAGCCCCGGGATAACCTGGCTCTGGTACGGCACTCTTCTCCGTCCCAGTCCGCACGACAGCACCTCGTGGCCTCCCGTCGTAACACTGGATTGAAGTCATCGTGGCTCCCTTCCCGTCGTCTCCCGGGATCGCCCCACTTAAGAATGGCATTCTCCCTCGTCCCGGCTGACACGACAGCGCCTCGCGGCCTCCTGTCGTTACGGAGGACCCTTCTTCGTTCCAACCGAGCCTACACCGCCTTGTAGCCTTCTGTTGTTGCGGCGAATTAAGTCATCGTGGATCCCTTCCCGTCGTCTCCCGGGATCGTCCCACTTGGGAACGGGACTCTTCTTCGTCCTTTCCGGCGCGACAGCGCCTTACAGTCTCCGGACGCAACGATGGATTGGAACCGCCACGGCTCCCGCCCGCCACGATCACCCGGCTCACGGATTTTTCCTACCTCTTCCCAGCCAACGCGACAATGCCTTGTTGCCTGTCGTTTCGGTCAATTGTAGTCATCGCAGCTTACGAGAAGCACCGGGAACACTAAAATTCCTGCTGACTCGACAACACCCTTTTGCCTCCTGTCGTCACTGTTATTTGATACCTTAGTAGCTCCCTTCCTTACGTCTCTCGAATTTATTTACACCCCATGACACTACCTTTTAGCCTCCCTTCGTTTCGAAGATAGCAGTCATCTCTCCCGGTGTCGCCCCCATCTCGCACGGCAACCTACCACGCCCCGACCGTCCCGGCAACGGCTGTTGTTGACGCACCAAGCTATGATCACCAAATCCTTCCTATTGATTTCCAGGATCACTTCACCCACAACATGGCAGACCCGTTGCCCACCCTTTCCACTCAGAGGTGTCGTACTCACTTCGATTGAGGCAACCGTTAGCCACCCGCCCAGCCTCATGCCGTCTACCTATCCGACACCAGCCGTCGCCATACCCGGATTGCTTCCTGTTCAACCCCTCAAAAGCACCGGACGCTCCAGTCATCAACCGTGGCCTAACGACAGGCCTTGGATTCGCCTCGAGGGACAAGGACACCAAGCCCTGCTGCCTCCTGGGTCAGTCAACGACACTCCTAACGTGTCTCCTCCGCAACGAAGGCTCCATCCTAGGCAAAGGCGACCCCCTTCTTCTCGACACGGAACCCCCGATGCCACGTCCCAGTCGAGAAAACAGCTTCTTCAAACCCTTCGGAGACAGCGCTACAAATCCCCGCAATTTTGAAACCTACCCGGAATGTGAATTCATTTGCAGCGAAATCAAGATGGACTTCGGCACTTCTCTGTCCATACCCAAGAAGGCTGACATCCCAACTTTCGTACTGTACGCGAACGACAAATGTCTTCGGTTAAGCCTACGAGCGGCCTTCCAAGCTGACGTCTTGCACACGGCCATCAACGCCCTATGTGAGAAGCTGTCGTCCGACAATCCGCCCGAAGAGCTCAAGAACTTGCCGTCCCTGATTACCCAGCTCTTCCAGAAGGCCCACTTCGCCACCTATCACGCCATCAACTGGGCGACGAGAGCGCTGTTCAATAACACGCTCCTCCTTCGCGACATCGCCTTGTCATCGGCAAACAACTTGAACTTCTCCACACAACACCGCTTGAGAAATCTTCCGATTCACGAATCCGAAACTCTCTTCCGAGGCCAAATCCCAACACTCGCCCCTCACCTTGATGTCTCGAAGAAACCAAGGCCGCACAAGCATCCCACGTCTTCAAGCTGGCCGAGAAACAGACAAACCCACTCCCGTCCCGCCGACGACTGGCACAAAAACACTGCATCATCCTCCATCCGCCCGGACGACACTGCCGCTCCACAGCAACGAAACCAGCAGCCCTTTCGTTCCGACGCTCCTCGCTCCCGCCCCGGCCAACGCTCCCATCAGAAGCACGCCGCTACCCCCGACCGAAGGAGCCGATTCTCATCGCCCGGGGGCAGAAGAACGCAACGGAAAAATCAACAATGACGCCCTGCCCTTCGCTGGGCTTTCTGTCGGGGCCAGATTACGCCACTTCCTCCCGTCCTGGCAAAAACTAACCACCAATCTGGAAATTCTATCTATCATAAAACACGGCTTTCGTCCGACATTCCTGCACCAACCACCGCTGTCGCCATCTCCCCCATGGGACTTCTCGCCCCAAACGACAGCTTCCCTGTCGCACGAGGTTTCGGAGTTGCTACGGAAGGATGCGACACGACAACTCTCCAGCCCAGGCCCAGGATTCTACAGCTCGATCTTCACCCGTTCAAAGAAATCAGGAGGCTCACGTCTAATCTTCAACATGAAACCCCTCAACAAATACATCCAAAACGAACACTTCAAAATGGACACCCTAGACTCCATTCGCCAATCATTCAGGCAGGGAAACTGGACAGTCACCATCGACCTGGAAGATGCTTACCTCCATGTCCCCCTCCATCCAGCAATCACCCACTACTTTCGTTTCATCTACAACCAAGAAGTCTTCGAATTCCGCTGCCTTCCCTTCGGTCTGAATGCAGCCCCAAGAATTTTCACTCTAGTACTGAAACCAATCTTGGCATACCTTCACCAACACCAAATACAAGCCAATGCCTATCTCGACGACTGGGCCCACAATGACCCGGACCCGCCCCAACTGGAACGCAACAAGGACGACACCATCAACCTTCTACACAGCTTAGGATTCGGCGTAAACCTGGCAAAATCACGACTCCTCCCACAACAAGTTTTCACGTTCCTCGGAGCTTCATTCGACCTACGCTCGGCATCAATCTCCCCCTCTCCAGAACGTATAGAGGATCTCTTACACCACATCCGGCTTTTTCGCCACAACCAAGTTTCTCCGCCCGAGAACTGAACTCCCTCATCGAGAAGATGGACGCAATGGCCAACCTGGTCCCTTACGGACGGTGGATGGTAAGACCATTCCATCACTACCGGATAGACAATCTTTCAATCAACCAAAACTTTCCGGACAGACAGATCCCGCTCGACAAGGATTTCCCCTTCGAATCCCTCCTCTGGTGGTCCGACGCCATAAACCTGTCAAAGTCCGTGCCTCTGCAAGAACCAACACCCGACAACCGGATCTTCACGGACGCATCAAACACTGGCTGGGGAGCACACCTAAACAACCAAGAAATCTCCGGCCTATGGCCAGCCACGCTCAAAGTCCACATCAACGAACTGGAACTACGTGCAATCCTCCTAGCTCTACGGCACTTCCTTCCACTCATCAAGAACAAGGTAATACAAATCCAGGCCGACAACACAACAGCCCTGGCCTACATCAGGAAAGAAGGCGGAACGAAATCAAGATCACTCCACAACTTAATGACGGAAATTTTCAACCTGTGCATCCCACACAACATCACCCTCCTGCTGCTTCACATCCCAGGCAACAGGAATGTGATTGCAGACTCTCTGTCACGCCAGAAACCACCAGCAAGGGAATGGTGCCTCAAGAAATCCATCTGCGAATCTCTCTTCAACATCTGGGACAGACCAATGCTGGACCTATTCGCCACGAGGCACAATGCCAGACTTCCCCTTTACATCAGCCCGATCCCGGACGACTCGGCAATAGCAGTAGACGCTCTCACGTTTCCATGGCACAACCTGTTCGCCTACCTAATTCCACCATTCAAACTACTTCCACAAGTACTCCGGAAAATAGAAGAAAGTCAGAGTCTGTTCATCCTAATAGCCCCCCTCTGGCCATCAGCAACCTGGTTCCCGCTCCTCCTAAACCTAGTAGTCAACACTCCAAGAAGTCTCCCTCTTCTACCAGATCTTCTGTCACAACAGAAAGGAACAAAACTACACCCGAACCTTCCAATACTATCATGGTGGCTACTATCATCAAACTCCTCAAAAAGGCTGGCATTCATCAAGAAGAGGCCGAACGCATCGCATCAAAAGCAACCAGAGAATCGACAAACCGCATGTATGACAGCCACTGGTCTAAATGGATTCATTGGTGTATCGCAAAACGCACAAAGCCACTCAACCCCTCTCTTGTCGAGCTCCTAAGCTTCTTCGGTGACCTCTTCAACATTGACAAACTCAAAGGCTCTACCATCCTCGTCTATCGGTCTGCACTAAATTCCGTCTTCAAAGCTGCCGGTCGCACCGCCCTAGACTACCGAATTTCTGCCTTACTACGCTCATACGAAAACGATCGACCAACCATCAGACGTTCCGTCACCGACTGGGACCTTTCCATCGTACTACAATCACTAATGGAGAATCCTTATGAACCCATGCAAGACAGCTCACTCCACCTCATGACTCGCAAAACTGTTTTCCTCGTAACACTAGCAGCAAGTCTAAGATGCTCCGAGATCCAAGCCCTTTCAGCAGACCCAGCATACTGCATCTTCGGCCCGAACTTCTCATCAGTCACACTCTTCCCGAGAGCATCCTTCAGAGCAAAGACTCAAAAGCCATCCGAACCCTCAAAACCCATAACATTCCCTGCCCTTTCGAACCTCACTGGAAACGAACCCGAGCATGTCCTCTGCCCAGTCAGAGCTCGCCGCTTCTACCTTGCCCGCTCTCAACACGAAGATATACGGAGAGGCAGGAACCAACTCTTTCTCCCAGTAGACCTCCAAACCGGCGAAACAACAGCCGCCATGGTGTCACGCTGGATCAAGAAAACAATCGAAGCAGCTTACGACAAACCCGAATTGAGTAAGAGCATGAGGATAGCAGCGCACGAAGTAAGAGCTATCTCCACATCCTGGGCCCACCACAACGCCACACCGATCGAAGAAATCCTAGCAGCAGCATCGTGGCGCCACCAATCCACCTTCACGTCCCACTACCTAAGAGATATGACGAAGGATGAATCCGGACTACACCGACTGGGACCGATCGTCGCAGCCAGGACCGTGGTCAAACCCCCTCAAGCACTCAGGACGAAGCAGAAGCAAGATCCATGTGGGAAGCAAGATCCACCCGCCTAGAAGCAACACCCTCAAACAACGGCCCTTTTCAGGGCCACCAATTCCCACGAAAGAGACCAAAATTCCTGTTAGCCACAATTGTTCTGAATAAAGTGCAAATTTTTCTCTTGCAGATAAAGAATTTATGGGGGAAAGCTTGCTTGCATCCCGGGGCGCTCGTTCAGACGGTGCCCACCACCATATTTGATGAGGTCAACTGGTAATGCTAAAATTACCAGGTTAAGATGATTTGGCAATAAAGAAAGGACATATTGCCGGCCCCCAGCCTGGCCAGCTAAAAATGGTTTTTTTTTGCCTAAAACATACTTAACCTTAACTCCCGCCCTGCCTCCCCTCTCGAGTCACCGCCTGACACATTGAGAGTAAAATGAATGCCGACAGCGTGCACGCTGGCGCTTTTATAAGGGAGGACCGCGCCGCGCATGCGCGGTGGGATATGCAAGCAGGCGTCTACAAACCGGAAGAAACCTCCAGGGGAACATCACATTCGAGGAATGTAATGCTAAAATTACCAGGTTAAGTATGTTTTAGGCAAAAAGAAACCATTTTTAGCCGGCCAGGCTGGGGGCCGGCAAAATGTTCTTTTTTCCTCCAGTCTTCGTCTCGTTGAGTTGGCTCCACCTTCTTCGCGTTCCTCTTGCTTTCGACCGAAAGCTCACCTGCTGATACGCCTAACCGCTTCTCCCTGACCTGTCTTCTACTTCTTTCGCCGAAAGACCCCTTGGATGCTGTGCAACCTTGTGCCTTGCTGGCGTTCTACTTCCACTGTTCCACGCTGTTGTTCTTCTACCATTGGTGCTTTCGCCGAATGCTCATCGGTTGGACCTGTCTCTCCCTCCACTCCGTCTGTGTGAAGACACGACCCTCATACTGCATGCCAATGCCATAAAGAGTGTAAATACTATGATAACCCTTGCACTATCTGCCTGAAAATTCCTGAAAAGGGTTGGCCCTTCATTGAGCAGAAGAACCAAGAATCACAGCAACGTAGTTTACAGATGAAACGAAAAAAGGAACGCGAACGTCTTCTCACACTTCAAGCTTCCGCCGCACCCCCGCTACTAGCACTTCTTCCCAAAGAAAAGGTTCTCTTGCCGAACCTGTCTCAAGTTCCGGTAACACCCCCTGTTCATCCTGTTCTTCTTTCTCGTTGTCATCAATAACCCCATCTTCGACTCTACCGGTCGTTCCAGCACCCCCTGTTGCTCCTTCGGCTCCCATTCTCCCCTTGTCCACGGACACTGCTGTCATCGACCCTACTTACCTTCGGCCTGTCTTCCTTCAACCGACGCCGCTGCTCCAGCTTCCATTGTGAAGCCAAGACTGACCCCCCCCCCACTAAAATATAAGCCAAGAAACCCGAAACCCAGGGTTCAGTCTTCCAGTGGTTGGCTTCCAGCCTGTGCCCAATGCCCCCCCCCCCTCCAACCTTTTCGATTCTACCATCGGTTGCACCCACCAATCCTGTTGTCATAGATCCTTCGTTGCTCCTTGCTGCCTCATCGGCTGTTCCAGTCCGTCATAGAGAAGTGATGGTTAGGACCCATGCAGAGAAAGCTTAAGCTTCACTGCAGCACAGACTGGATGTTAGTGTCGTTAAGAAACGGTTTGTAGGTTGATGTGACAGTTTGGAAGAGGCTCAAAAGGTGCCTTTGTGATGGGATTTCAAATGAACGGCAGGTCGCAGTCTGGAAAAGTGTGATGAACAGCTGGGCATTCAATCTCGAAGGATATGATGAGTGACAATGTGTCGAAAGTGTACAAGGTGAAAAGAGTTGCCTGCTATTCTGGGAACGGAATTCAGGACGGTTCAGTTTATTGGGATTGTTGATCCTTTGAGACCCTTTGAATCAGCCGTTGAAGAAAGACGGTGGTTAAGGTGAAGTGATGGAATTCTGTTGGGGTGTGATGGTTCTGGTCCAGAGTTCTGGAGAAAGGTTTGGGGAAGATCGAAGTGGAGGCATGATCCCGGAGGTTTTGAAGACGATGATTGGTGGGGCACTTCCCTGGTTGTGGAGGTCGTCTTATCCTCGAGAGTGGGTTGGAGAGGTGTGTTCACAATTCCACAATGTCCAAGGAAACTTGCTTTAATCGGTGCAGGTGACCTTGATTTAAAAAAAAAAAGGCTGATTTGTATGGTGTTACAGGTGATGGCCAGCGATGATGTCATCTCATTGAAAAAGGGCTCGAAGATGTGTATGGACAGCCTTGGGCATGAGGTGGAAGAAGTGAGACTCGAGTTCGGAGCAGCGCGTGTCACCCGCATGTGGAATGGCAAAGTGCATCCTGGGACTTTGAGGGGTGACAGGGATGCGAATGACGAAGCTGATTTAAAGGTGCTGATAAATTCAGCTACGGGTTGTGAACAGGTTTCATGAACATGAGGTGGATTGGGAGAGAAGCCGACACGTGGAAGTGCTGGTGAAAACTTGAGGTTGCAGTCCCTGGACCGAGAGGAAGGTATGTTGGCAATGGCCTGACAGCTGATGAGTCTGATGAAAGAGGAGGGGGGGTGTCATCAGGCGGTCTTGACTTCGTTTGTTTGGTTTAGGCTGGGGCGCATCTTCTTGACACGACGGAGGATGGTCAGGGGTGGGAAATTCTGCGTCTAGTTTGAAGTCCGGGGAAGTGAAGAGGCCGCGCCGATGGAGGTCGATCGAAGGACCGCCAAAGGACACAGAGTAAGGCCTGGAGGAGGCTGGTTGGTGCTTGAAAGTGAGGCCACGTCAAGCTGGAACATTGAAGAGGTCGAACGCCATGAATTGATGCTGGTTGTGGTTCCACCTTCGGGTTCAACAGGGGCGAGGCTGATGACAGTAGGACCTGGGACGGTCATGATAATCCAATTAGGTGTTTAGTCCTTGCGAGGGTCGGAAGATGACATCACGATTGGACTTCAGGGTGGGAGCCTTGAAAGCTGCTGGTGATGGGTCATTCGAGCAGGCCTTCGTGGTGTTATGCCTTGATTAGGATGTTATATTTTGAGGAAGCATCCTGCGGCGTAATCTTTGTCAGTGTTGTGAAGGGACTTGATGTCTTTGTGAAGGAAAGGGTCAGGAGGATGCGAAGGGCACTATGCCCGAACCTGACTTGCTTCAGTTTTGAAAGTGAGGTGTGGAGGCCGCAACCGGGACTCGGTTGATTGTCGCATAGTTCTCGAAATTGGGTCTGAATCAGAGATTGTGAGAGAGGTTGACCGGATGGCGCCGTGGAGTGTTGGTCGACTGTGAAGGAGGAGTGACGATCATTAAGAAGGTTGGGAGTCTGGAAGAGCTTCAACGAGCAGGCGATGTTGCAGTTTTGAAGAGCTGCGACAGTTATAGCGAACAATGACAAACTGGAGGTGCTGGGTAAAAGACTTAGTTGGAGACGAGTAATGGCAATCTAGAGCGAAGGTGGAGGGGAGACGGTCTTAAGCATCAAGCTGGAAGGGTCCGGATTCACAGCAACATTGAGGCAGAAAGGAGCAAAGAAGGATATATGACAGCAGGATTTGTGGATGCAACCGATGGTAGAATTGAAAAGGTTGGAGGGGGGAGGGGCGTAGTTGTGCACAGGCTGGAAGCTAACCACTGGAAGACTGAATCTTGGTTTTCTTGGCTCATATTTTAGTGGGGGGGGGGGAGTCAGTCTTGGCTTCACAATGGAAGCTGGAGCAGCGGAGTCAGGTGAAGGAAGACAGGCCGAAGGTGGGTGGGGTCGATGACAGCAGTATCCGTGGACGAGGGGAGAATGGGTGCCGAAGGAGCAACACGGGGTGCTAGAATGACCGGTAGAGTCAAAGATGGGGTTACTGATGACAACGAGAAAGAAGAACAGGTTGAACAGGGGGTGTTACTGGAACTTGAGACAGGATCGGCAAGAGAACGTTTTCTTTGGGAAGAAGTGCTAGTAGTGGGGGTGCGGTGGTACCGGAGGCTTGAAGTGAGAGAAGACGTTCGTGTTCCTTCTTTCGTTTCGTCTGTAAACTACGGTGCTGTGATTCTTTGTTCTTCTGCTCAATGAAGGGCCCCTTTTCAGGAATTTTCAGGCAGATAGTGCAAGGGTTATCATAGTAGTTACACTCTTTATGGCATTGGCACGCAGTATGAGGGTCGTGTTTTCGCACAGACGGAGTGGAGGGAGAGACAGTCCAACTGATGAGCATTCTGCGCAAGCACCAATGGTGGAAGAACAACAGCGTGGAACAGTGGAAGTAGAACGCCAGCAAGGCACAAGGTTGCACAGCATCCAAGGGGTCTTTCGGCGAAAGAAGTAGAAGACAGGTCAGGGAGTAGCGGTTAGGCGTATCAGCAGGTGAGCTTTCGGTCGAAAGCAAGAGGAACGGGAAGAAGGTGGAGCCAACTCAACGAGACGAAGACTGGAGGAAAAAAGACGGTTGGCAAATGCCTCTACACCATTTTAGGAGGGTCTGTGCTCGCACATGCGCAGACTGGTTGCAAAGCTGGGCGTATCTAAACAGTTTAAAATCTCCAGGGAAGAAACCTTTAGAGGAAAAGAATGCAAGTTTACAGGTAGTGTATATTTCCGAAGTGGCTAATAGAAAGTATAGTTTTGTGTGATGCGGCAGAAATTCCAATTCGTTGGCAACAAAAAGGCTTGAACTCGTAGATGGATTAGGATTGGTGAGAAAACAACAGAACAGCAGAATAAGTCTAATCTGGAATGTACGTTGTTGGTGATGTGGGTGGCAGCGGGGAGTGTGGCAAGCGAACGGCGTTATTAGCATATCCAACGACGGGAGCCGAGGCGTAGCTGCGAAGGGAGAAATGGCTGAAGGATGGTTCATGCAGTTTTATTGCCACTGAAAAGCCTTGAGTCTGTGGCAATAAAACTGCATGAATGAAAACAAGTGACCCTCATGAATTTACAAGGCCGTCGAGTCCAACTGTCACGTTCCTAGTGGGAACAGACCTTGAAAAACAACTGGACGTCAAGTGGAAACTACGGAGCAACGATCGGCCTCAACAATGGACTGGGCTAAGTGAAGAGGAACGACCTTACAAAAACCGGAGGCTGCGCACGGCGGCGGTAACGAATTCGAACGGCAAAACAACTGATCGTTGAGTGAAATGTAAACAGAAGAAAAACAACGCCCAAATGGCCTGAAGAAGATTGCTGTAAGCAATCGAAAATTCGTAAGATTATGGATAATCTACAGTGTGAAAGTGGGCGAAAGCAACTCGGAAATTTGTCCGGTAAATTCGGTTCCTCTGTCCTGTTCAAGCTCTACGCATTTATATCAAGAGGATATTCTTGATTCCTCTAATTCTGCAAAGGTTGCAATCAACTCTTCCTCCCCATCAAAACTGCCTTCAATGAAACGTCAGCAAGAATGATTGCGTCATAGATCAGAGCCGTCATCGTCAGTCAGCGCTTACAACGATGTCGGCAACGACCACCCTGACATGAACATACGGATGGCCACACTGCAGCTAAGGATAATATCCACATCATGGGCCTTACACAATATCATTGCCGTGTTTGAATTTCTCGAAGCCACAGCCCAGAAAAGCCAATCATCTTCACGAGCCACCACTTCAGGGAGATAACGAAGCAAGAAAATGGGTTACATCATCATGGACCCATAGTCGTAGCCAGACGTGTAGTCCAACCCCCTTAAGCACTGAAAACAGAAATCATAGAATCAAATATTCAGAAGCGGAAGAAAGACCCATGTTTAAACAATCGACCCTTTTCAGGGCCACCACATTTTTCGAAGAGATCCATATCCTGTTTTTCTGTGATCTTTTTGGAGGTGCCAGCTCGTAACACTAGGTAACCCGTTAGGCGGTGCCCGCTTCCATTTCTGACGAGGTCAACTGTGAATGTAAAAATTCACAAGTAAAGTATTTTTCCGAACGGCAGCTAGAAAAACAGTATTTTGCCGGCCTCAGGGTGGCTATCTGAAAATTGTTTCTATTGCCTGGAGGAAACATACATTACCTGCACCCTCCCTACCTCCCTTCTTGAGTCACTACCATGACATATTGAGAGGGAAAAAGATGACGGGCCACTTCGTCTGGACACTTTTATAGAGGGGCTGCACATGCACATACACATGCCGGGTTACGCAACTGGCTGGCTCTAGAAAACTTTGAAACCTCAAGGGAAGAAAGCATCCTTTGGGTAAGAATACAAAAATTCAAAGGTAATGTATGTTTCATCTGGGCAATAGAAACAATTTTCAGCCGGCCTCAAAATACTGTTATTTTAAGAATTAATGGACTTTTGAAGAAAACTGCACCATTGATGTAATATTGGGATACAATTTTGGTTGTCGGAATTGGCACCGGTATCGGCAAAAATTTTAAAAATCGGTTCAGTATCGGCTCTGTTCACACAGATTAGTATTGAACACAGAAGTTTTAATGGACAAGTTTCAACGAGGGAACAACTGCCCCTTTCCCGGACTGAGGGGCGATCTACGCAGTGTCGTGCTATAGAAGAGTTAGCAAACTTGAAACTGGGTGAGATCCTTCTTTGATGTAAAAGCTTTATTGCTGAACTTGTCGCATGCTTCCACTTCCCCAAAAAAAGTTGAAAATTTACCCCCCCCCCCCATGCATTGAGCAGATTAAAAAGTATACCCCCTCCCCCCTTTCAGATAGGCAAAAAAAATGACCCATCCCCCCAGGGATACGTGTCACCAGTCCCTAATCAAGGAGAATAATATAACCGTTACTAAAAAACTTCCCTGCTCTATGCTGGCCAATTGGCTAAAAGCTCCCTGCATCAATTAAAAAAAAAAAACCCAGGAAATGATGTGACAATAAGTAGGCTACTAAGTGTTTAAAGAAATCCCCTAAGTGACGGTGGGTGTCTGGCCACAAATAGCCTACACATTGGGGCTGGAATTCAATTCTTTTTCTTAAGAAACCTAAACAAGCTAGAGGGAAAAGAGAAGCTAAAAAAAAAGTTTGGAGTGCGTAGACAAAAGGACGATCTGCTGCAGCTATACAGTAAGTAGACCGG